>JAQFYC010001445.1:0-34359 GCA_034694165.1 Tomocerus mixtus | reverse complement strand
TAGTACTGAAACCAAAATGTTCTAATCTATAGGGTTATATGATTTAATTTGTGCTGCTAAATATTCGTATGTTTGAGCACATACAATTTCGGTCAAAGAGACGTTTTTCATAAAAGTTGTCAATATTGCTCTGACAGAAAAAATGCCGTGTTCATCTGGGGAACTATGGGGTCATCATTTGATGCCCCAGAGGATCGACTTGGATGTTCTACTGCCAACTGGTGTCGTTGTCCCACTGAAATGTGTTAGAGATCAAACTCTGCATCAGATTAAAGGTAAGCAGTTTATCGAAATAAATCTCCTCAGCAAATCTCGAAAGTGATCCTTCCTGGAAAATTTTATTTATTTGAATCTGTTTTCTTGCAGCTCAAGTATGGAGAGAAGGTCCCAGATACCCATTCTTTCATTTACTATCTCAAGACACGGATTATGTGTTCACATCTGTTACCTCAGATGCTAAAAAGGAAGAGTTTCACGATGAAGCAAGACGGTTGTGTGACCTGCATTTATTTGTACCATTTTTAAAATTAGTGGAACCTAATGCGTCCACTAAGCAAGAAAATATTCTCAATTCTCAAATCAGTAAGTCTGCATTTTAATTTTATCGATCGCGAATTCTGTTATCTTATATTATTAGAGCTTGCATTTAGCATTTACACAGGAAGGGCTATAATTTTATTTTTATCTCGTATCCCAGGTGTGGCGGTGGGCATTCCTGTAAATCAACTGGATGAACTCGATGTGCCAGAAGTGCTTGAATTTCGTCGTGAAGGAATCAATTTGTGCAAAGAAATAGTTGAAAAACGGGAAGAATCCAAAGAAACCCATGCCATATATGCATTTTGTGCTCAAGTGGTTAGAAAACAAGCAACAGTAGGATACAATATGTTCAAAGGAGAGGTTGTCATGCTTGGAGTGTGGATGGATGCCAGTCGTACGATCACAGTCAAAGTGGCCATCGAAGCAACAGCCGAGACCGTTATCAAAGAGGCACTTGAATGTTCTTCTCGTAGACGTGTTATGCACCGAGATATAAGAAATCATTCAGACTATGTCCTTAAAATTTGTGCCAGACAAGAATATCTTCTTGGATCTTATCCTATTTCTCAGTATAAGGTAAATTAAAAGTTTCTACCTCACAAGTGAAGTATAGTAAAAGTACTGTGATAATCGTTTTAGTGTATTTGTTATGTATTTATTTATGAACATTAGTTAGAGTTATAGTCGTTATAGATCCGACTGTGAGTTCATTATCTTTTGTTATTTAAAAATATGAACCCCTTATTTTCTGCCGTCTGCTGTATCTGCAACGTAGAAATTATTAATTGTTTATGCAACCATATTGCAAATTGCAATTTCAGACATTTCCCTTTCGGTGCAATAATATAGTCCTTCTTCAGTCTTGTTTGTAGTTTTAGTTTAGATGATAACGCTTGCACTTTGTATCCCGCACATTGTGCAATGCCTTACCTTGCCTTTGTTTGCACTGCAAAAAGCATAAGTAAGCAAAACAGATCACCCTCGGATCCTTGCATTCAGAATAGTCCTTCAAAGTTTTATGACTTTGTTTTTCTTGTTCCTCTTTTGCAAGGGACTTGCATTCTCCCGTCTAGACCTACACCTAGACAGCTACATAAAGGGCAGGGTCTGTTGTGGTAATTTAAGTGTGTCTGGCTTAAGTCAACTTTACCCTTACCATGTGCTTTGTACTAAAACACATTTTGCAAACCGAAAGTCTCGACAACCTGGGTAGATTTGAGACACAACATGTTTTGGCAGACAAGTTTATGGCATCTTTAGTCTGTCCCTGCATGTCTTTGAAGAATTTCTTGTATTTCATTATATTTTTACTACCTTACCTAAGGGAAGGGTTGTGCAGGATTCCAGTCTTCATCTAACCATACTTACCTAGGTGGATAAGTAACAAAAGTAGGTATAGTTAGTTTGGTTTAAAAGTTTTGCCTTTATATTTTCTACATTCCTCGTTTCACGGTAATGTTGCTTTATGGCTACAATCTGGCTACACCGTTAGCTTGTCGTAAGGAGACGCATATCAATTAACCTATCTTATGCGAAGTCGTCCTGTGAGAGACTTGGGAATGTACAACTAGTACTTTACCTGTCATGTCACATTAAATAGGCACCCTTCCAATTTTATATTCAAATGCATAGAAAAACAACATCATGAGCTTAATACAGATTATAACTATTCTTCACCATACATGATCAAGAATCAACTTATCTATATAGTCTTAATCCTAACAATTAAATTTTTCCTTTGCAGTACATCCGGGATTCTGTGAGCATGCAAGAAATTCCTCAACTTGAATGCGTTGAAAGGAAGGCGTTGTACACCAAATTACCTATTGATCAATTCCACATACCAGCCTATTATCGGTAATTGTTTTAATAATTCGATTATCTTATTCGCAATCTTTCAAAATACAGGACTACGGACATAATGTTAAACAATGGAAATAACATTTATTGTTTTGAATTTTTTTCTGCAGTCGATCGTATCGAATAAGTGAATCTGAAACGACATCCTCCAAAGATGTACATTTATGGAGAATACTCAATCCTTTTCGAATTCAAGTATTGTGGGCTACCTTCATTAACGCCACAGATAATGTAAGTTACTATTCATTTTATGCTAGTGTTTCATAGATTGTATTAGGTATTACGTATTTTTTAATGTGATATTGTATATTAAATGATTTTTTACCTTTCCAGTTATGCGTCAAAGCGGGTCTCTATCATGGAGATGAACAACTGTGTTCCATATTAGACACTTCACAAGTTTCGTCGCAAGCTAGTCCGAAATGGAATGAAATGCTTAGCTTTAATCTGCAGGTGTCGGACATTCCACGAAGCGCTAGATTATGTGTATCTATTTGTAGTGTGTCTAGAAGACGGCGACAAGTAAGTGAAATTCTTTAATTATTTTTTTACTCATTGGTAAATTGATTTAGATGAACTGTAGTAGTTGGAATCTGTAGCGTTCAAATGTTTGCAAAGATAATGAACAGACTAAGACTAATTATAAAAATGGTATGAAAGAATCATGTAATAATATATTTTTATTTTGTTTCCAGGAAGAGTACAGTATGTTAGCGTGGGGAAATGTCAATTTGTTTGACTTCAGAGGACGACTGATATCTGGAAGAACAAGACTGGATCTTTGGCCTGCACCTATATCGTTAGACTCCATGTCTCTTCTTAATCCGCTAGGAATTACAGGTAGATGAATATACATTGTATACCTATGTTATTGGCTTAAGTGTAAAAATGCACTTTTTTGGTTCTAACTTTTATGCTTTTGTTTTTGCAGGTTCCAGTTTAGATAAAGGAGGATCGTCATTAGAGTTGGAATTCGACAAATATTCTGTACCATTATTTTTCCCAAAGGATGAAGAAATTATGGAACTAGCTGCATGTGTGAGCAAAATGGAAAATCCTTTAATTATGCCTGGTTACGGCTCCCGAGAGGATGTAAGTAATAGTTTGGATCCTTTTTAATAGTTTTCACTTACGTTTGTATGCATAGTATAAACTAATATAATTTTTATACAGGTCCTTTTGAAAGATTTGACAAACCGTGATCCATTATGTGAAGTATCAGAGCAAGACAAAGCTCTTGTGTGGCAAAATCGAGAGTTTTGTGCTCAAGAGTATCCTCAATCATTACCTCGACTTGTTGCTGCTGTGAAATGGAGTTCGAGAGAACAGACTGCTATAGTAATTTCTTGCCACACTAATCTAAATTATTTGAATCTAAATCTGTTTTGTCTAATGTGTTTTGTAAAAATTACTAATTTGTTTCCTTGTATTCTATTATAGTTTTACGATTTACTAAGAAGGTGGCGACCTGTAAAAATGGAAACCGCTCTCGCTCTTTTAGACTGCAAATCTGCAGATATATTTGTAAGTTTTATGTTATTGTGAATTGTGTGTGCGTGAATGTTAAGCCTGCTCTACAAGGATGCATTTTAATTACGAAACACTATTTGTTTAGGTGAGAGAGTTCGCTGTACGAAATCTGGACAATAGTTTAGTAGATTCCGAAGTTTTAGATTTACTTTTGCAATTAGTACAAGCGTTGAAGTACGAGCCGTACATTCAATCCCCTTTGGCAATGTTTCTTCTAAGAAGAGCTCTAACACATCGCCTTATCGGACATTTTTTCTTTTGGCACTTACGCTCTGAAATATCTGGGAAATCTTGGTTGGATGTAAGATTTGGACTGATATTAGAAGCATACTGTCGCGGTTTATGCGGTCATCTTAAAGACTTAAACAAGCAAGTGGAGGCCCTTGAAAAGCTTACAATGTTGACGGATACGTTGAAAGAAAAGCGGGATGAAACTCCAAAAGATAGACTGAGGTATTATTTCAAAAATGAATTTATTACAAATTCCCAATTAAATCGTTAGGTAATATATCACCTATTCCTTTTCTCGACTTCGATTCGACTGCTTTCTCTTGTCAAGTTTGAGAAATATGTTTTTGCATGTCCGAAATGTACAACACATTGATTGTGTTTTCTGTTTCTTTGACTTAATGAAGGTTTTTAAGCCAGCAAATTGAGCAGGCGGATTTTCTGGAAGTTCTGGAAAACTTAAGTAATCCTGTAAGCCCTTGTGTAGAACTAGGAAGTCTTAAAGTTGATGCTTGTCGTATTATGGATTCAGCAAAGCGTCCTCTTTGGCTCGTGTGGCATAATAATGATCCTTTAGCCCAGAGAGTTGGTAAGTATAGTTAAGATCACGTAGTTAACTTTTCTAATTCTGCCAAAATCTAATCACATGATTGTAATTGATAAAATTAAAGAATGTTGTACTAGAAACTAATTCATTTTTATCCTATATCAGGTGCTGGTGAAACAGCTGCCATATTTAAAAATGGTGATGATCTCCGACAAGATATGTTAACACTCCAGGTGAGGATTCTTTTAAAACCAAAATATAATCCAAATATATTTATAGTTATAGTGTAAATTTTTTGCTATTTATCCTCAAAGTCTTGAAAGGTATGAATAATGACTAACAATAAGGTTATAGGGTTGTCGTAATACATTATTGCAACAGTTGAATTTCCATTTTTATAGAATAAATTTAATTTTTGATGGTTTAGGTGGTACGAATGATGGATGAGCTTTGGAGACTGGAAGGACTTGATCTCAAAATGATGCCCTACCAGACTTTAGCAACGGGAAAGCAAGTTGGTTTGATACAAGTGGTACGTGGAAATTAGAAATTCTCATTGTGAATGCGGAATTGCATTGCTCGTATGAGTATGACATCTTGATTGAACTTAAAATATGTTTAACAATAAGTGACTACATAAAAAAGGGTTATAGTAATAGTTGCCTCATTAAAAATGATTTTATTCTTTTAACACAGGTAAAGAAAGCTCAAACAGTGTATACGATTCAAAGGCGCGCTGGAACGCTAGCAGCGATACAAGTAAATTCAAGGCAGCTCCATAAATGGCTTGCAGAGAAAAATAAAGATGAAGCTCGGTACAACCAAGCGATAGAGACGTTTAAGCGGTCATGTGCGGGATACTGTGTTGCAACATTCATTCTTGGTAAACAGAAATATGATTCATCTACCTTTATTCACTTTTAATTATGTTTTGTGAAAATTTTGAGTAACCTTATCTTGTCTTGTTTGATTTAATAGGGATTGGAGATAGGAATCCGGATAATATAATGGTATCCGAAGACGGCCATATATTCCACATTGATTTTGGTCACTTCCTCGGCCACTTCAAAAAGAAATTTGGCATCAATCGAGAACGTGTTCCCTTTGTACTTACAGAAGATTTTCTTTACGTCATCACCAAAGGCTCTGAAAATCCTCGGAAAAGTCCAGAATTTGTTAATTTTCAACTCCTTTGTGGATCAGCTTACATCATATTAAGGAAACATGCAAATCTTCTCATATCCTTGTTTACGCTTATGTTACCTTGTGGCATCTCCGAGTTGCAATCCATTTCGGATGTAGACTACTTAAGGAAAACTTTGGCTGTGGACTTGAATGAAACGGAAGCTCTAAACTATTTTCAAACTAGGTAAGCTAACATTAAATTTTTAATTAATTAAACTAATGTGATCATACGAGTTAAAAATGCATAACAAACAAAAATATAAGCTCTACATAAGTCAGTTTTTAATACTGAAAATTATCCACCTACACATGTACAGTGTAAATAGAACATTGTTTGAGTTACCAAGAATTATATGAACGGAAATATTATACTATTCATTCCATACGTACATAGACCGTAGAGGCGCAATAATAAAGGAATTTCATTCATATTAAACTTAGACTGTGACAGATAAGCATAATTGCAAAAGGAAACCTTTGAAAATGAAGTTGTATTCTCAGAAATCGCGTTCTGCCCTGCCCCTGTCTTGTCGTAGGTGTAAGTAGTATGTTGTAGTATTTTGCCTTGTTACATTTGCGTGCCCTATCTGTTACAGTCCAACTCGGCCCGGGTAGTGTACCACTTTATAATAATCATAATATATTCTTGATATGTATACACTTGCACATACATAGGACAGGAAATACTAAAATTTCGTGCCGGATTTGAGTTGTTTCTGTCAGGGATTTATGTTTTAGAAAGCACATTCATCTTGTGTTGCGATATGTCAGGATCTTGTAAAATTAATATTTCATACATTTTCAGGAGATGTGAACAGAATTGCTTTTGTCATTGCCACCACCTACGAAATCCCTTGCTTTCTCTCAGAGAAAGCTCGGGACAAGAACACGATTGCATTGCATTGGCTTACAGCACAAAGTAGAAGTACAATGAACATTTTTTCTATATAACATGACCATAGGAGGACGAGTATTTCTATTAACTTGACATGAAACATCCTCTCTGATCCTTTTCGTAGCATAGTCATATTGCATTTCGTTACTTGACTTAATACGTTATATATGTATTGAATTATATTTTAGTTACTTTTTGGACTTTGACATTATAAACAAGTAGGATTCCTTCTTTCGTGCAATTCCTTCATATTGTGTAGGGCATGGTGAAAGTAGAGACTCAAGTTTAGCATAGTGTTTTGTTTTACTTTCTCTTGGCGTGGGTAGCGGTATGATACAGTTTAGTTTTTAGAAAAAAAGGGCGTAGGTATTATATTACTACAGTAAGTAAAACTGGCTGTGGCCTGGCTCTGGCTTGGACTACAAAATAAGTGTGTCTGTACGCACACATTCGTTTCGTACTGTAATTCACTTTCAGTGATTTTGCTGACAGCAATAAGTAAGTGGATACCTTCGACCCGACCCCCTCCCCACACATTTTCCACATTAAATGTAACAATAAGCAGTAAGCTTTGCTATTTTAGTTGATGTGATTTAACCTGGAGGCAGATTTATGAGCAGAAGTTTATTATTGTTTTTATATTCCGTGAGACTACGTTTTGGATCATGCAATATCAGAAAATATTGGAATAGAATAATCCGAAGGAAGTTAAGAATCGAAAATTGAAGAAAATATATGGACTGAAAGAGTTGATATTCTATCTTTCTTTCTGAACTAAGGAAATGGTCGCTCCTTTATGTTCGGATATATGTTTATTATGTCGTAGGTATTCTGTGTCTCCAGATAAGGCGATCCCTTGACTAAAGTGGGTTGTTGTTGTTTAGAGGCTAATTAATGTTAGCAATTGTGCATTGTGCATTGTTTGGTAGGTTTTAATATATTTTTCCAGAAATCATTATACAAATAGATTACTTACCACCTTACCAGTGGGCTTGTTCTAGTTGGAAATACAAATTGCTACGTTATTTTGGAATTTTTTTAAAGATTAATCCTGTAATAAGTTTTAATGTCTTACCTTATCAGCTGTATTTTTGAAAAACAATAAGAGTGTGAAAAATTAGGGCATCATGGACAAGCCAAGAACCGATATCTGTTCCCCGGTGCTGCTATATACCTATGGCTTATATGACAGGACAGGGATACCTATTACAGATGTAGTTAGGTATCTGCTATCTAACTAATAGATACCCATTACCAATTCATATGCTACGTACCCGGGTTGAGTTGAGCTTGAGCAGCTCTTTTCTTTAGGCTGGGCGTCCGTGATAAAGATAATGGAGAGGAAATTGCGTCAAAAACTTCGCCGTTGTAGACAAACGCCCACGAGCTAATACGGATAGTTACACTTACTCCAGTTTCCAGCCGACTGCAGGCAGAAAGTGTCGAAATAGCTAGGAAGCTCGTGTGTGTGTGCTCCGCTGAAAACATTATGCTCGCTCGCACTCTTGTCCTTTCTATTAGTAGATGCAAACAGTTCGTGTACTACAAAGTAAAGTACAACACTGTTTGTCTATGAAATGATTAACAGAAAAATTACAGGGTGAGAAGATTCACTTCTCTACACACTGTACACTCGCTTTCCTCACAGTTACGTCAATAATAGCTCGAGTCGAGACTGATTTCTCTACTTGTCCATATCTCTCCCCTCGTTGCATCTCTTTTGCTGAGAAGTCACTAACATAACATACGTAAGCAAGGGAAAGCGAACATTATATAATTTGTTGTTCTTGATTAAATCAAGTGAAGTGGATAAATTAACTTGCTTAAAGATAATTTTAGCACATACGCGCTTTGTGGCATCGCATCCATGAACCTAAGTACAAATTATTTTGTACTTTTGATGTTTACTTTCTCTTTTGGCTTTTTCTTCGGCGAAAACAACATTAAATAAATATTTTCGCTTTACAATAGTAACTTCTTTGCGCAATGACAATTCAGTTTTACAGTCACTAATTCAAATGGAACTCTTGGGGTCTTATTCCTTTTCTTTTTGCAAAAATTTAAATTAATGAGATAATATACTAGAATCTTGCATTTACCTTAGATGCCTTTGGTCTGCTTGAACAATAGACCAATGATAGTATTTTTGACATTGCTGATAAGTATGTTCCTACTAGTATTAATATTCGTTTAATAGTAAAACATATATAGAGATGTAATAAATGTAGTGTGCTCTGCGAGGAAATTGATTTTTTTGCTGCACTGAACATTGAACCTTGGACCTACATCAGGCTTGAGGATGGGATTAATGCTTTTACTTCATAGCACTTTCAAGATTTCTTATTCGTAAAGAGAAAGTATATAATCCAATCCACTCGACTCCACAGGTGTTTGACGTTAGAAACAGATTTCTCCTGCCTTGTGTGTGTACCTACCTTCTGCCACATAGTAAGCAATGCATAGTGTAGATTAGTGGAGGTGGACAAACAAAATCGATGTATTGTATGACATAACATGGACAAACATGTGTTCTTTATTGATAAAAGTGGACTATGTACATTGTACAATGAAATACATACCCATTGAATTAGAGACATAACACTATAACACTTCTATGGTGTAGGGGAAAGTATGTAGGGTTTACTATTAGAACCGAATCTAGGAATAGTTAATTTGATCTATATTTGTACCTAGTGTAGTACTGGCATAAGCCCTTAGTTCTTGTATAGAGTATATAAGTTAAGGATAAAAAAGACGTAATGTAAAATGTAACCTACTATATATGAATTTTTTAATCTATATAGATTTTGTGAAGCGTACGGCGGCGGCTGGATTACAAAGCTGGATTGGTTTTTTCATTCTCTTAACCACATTAAGGATGTTACTACATGATTTGAAGTCTCAAGATTGCCTTCAACTTCAAGTTTCTTAGAGGCTTTAGTAAAGAAGAGTGCTTCGCTGAAAAATTGATGCTGACGTCCGTTGACGATCACATCATAGTACTTTTATGTTCCTTCCGACTGACTGCTGTAAAGGCAGCGTAACTTTAAGACAATTGACGATCCTCCTTCTCCTAGGTATTGTAAGTGTATCTTGTATAAAATGTTACATTTTTCTTAGATATAAATACATACCTGATGTGAGTTGAAGTCTTCGTTCGCAAATTATGTTATTGGAATAGTATACTAATATATTTGAGCTTTTTAATATAATAGTCATAGCTATAAGATACCTAAATGTAATAATACTTATAATATGTATAGCATATTGTTTCGTAAAATTTATTAGCGTTTCTGTCTTATAAGTAATGTACTTATTGTATTGTACTATATACGGACACTGTAACGTACAGTACTGTACTCAACCTCAACTTCAACCAATCCAAGTAAAGTAATGTAGTTTGTTTTTAGTTTTTTATTCTCGTTGAGTTGAGCATGGAAAAGGGAGATTAAAAATTTCAAAAGAAAAAGTAGTGACAGTTTGTTTGAAAAGTTTCTGAAAGTCATGCAGTATAGTATTCATTTGTACGTAGTATAAGTAGGTAGGCGACAGGAGAAGCAACGTACTGTAACATTGGTTTGTAATCAAACTGCTCTAATGTGTATGACTTTCTTTGCATTTTTTGGTCTGGTCTGGTCTGGTGTATGCTAATCTCTGTCTCGGCATAGGGGCCTTATTCTTAATAAGAAATATTAGCAACTTACGTGGGAGGATGTGGAAGGCTTTTCTGGAAAGAAGTATGAATGAAGTATTTAGGTGCATTGAAATTTATAAAACCTGTTGTTGCTCCTTTTGCTAGTAGTTTACTGACTTGTCATTAAACAAGACAAGAAATAGAATCCATAGGAAGCTCCTGTTACAGCTACGAAATGAAATGTCATTTTATATTCTTATATAGTAATAGTTTGCGTATGTGGTTTATGGTTTGCATTTTGCTTTGAAGCAAGTTCCATTTTATTCTAAGGAATAAAGAAAAAAGAAATGATACACATTTGAAAACGTACATGGCGAAATGTAGAGAAATTTGCCCACTGCTGTTATACAATGCATATAATAAGTACTGCCAACTGCCTATCTACCTTAGCTATTTGAAATACTAATAAAAAGATTTGATACGTATGTGTAGGACGTGATTTACAGTATGTGGTCTGGTCTCGCCTAGATTTTGCCTCTGCAGTATTCCAGTCCAGGGAAATAAAATAGAAAATGATTTGAAAGGAATATATGAAGTCGAATCGCACCTAACTTACCTTGGCTATTCTTACACTAGATTTTTATTTCGGAAGTAGGCCAAGTTAAGTCAAAGTTGAAAAGGAGACTTCCCTTTTCTTCCATTCAAAAACTATCTCTCTTAGGACTTATTTCTAACTCCAACTTTCTAGTTGAAAGCCTTCTTAATCTAGCTCGGCATCTTGTTTGCCACTACTCCTTTTGTAAGATTAAAATATTCAAAATGAATTTTTATACTTATTATTAGTAAGGAAATGTAGTTACAACGTTGCTACTTACTACTTACAGTATTAGAGCCACTCCAGTCCAGCCCAGACTATTCCTTGCGGAAATTCATTAACTTTCTTAATTTGGATTTAAGCATATAAAGAAAACCATACCAAAGAGGAATATAAAAGGAAACTGACTGTATACATAGGTAAATGCATGGGTAAACAAGAAATCTCAACTTCAATCAAAGTATAATATTACTTAGCTACATGCATTGTACTGTTTAGTTTACGTTTAATCCTCTCCTCTGTCAACGGCCTAAATAACTATTACTCAATCAAACTGAAGCATTTGAATATTGAATAAGCGATCGATCCAATTTTTTGGTCCGAGAACTCTAAGAAATGTTATAGACATCAATAAACTACAAAAAGACAAAATTACAATACCTTAATAATAGTAGTTACCTAAAGTATGTAAGTAAAGTACTAAAGGCGAGTTTAGCATTTATTGCCAGTTGTGTCATTGTGATATGATTGTGTAAGTAAAATATTTAAAAAACGTACCTAATTCTATCTCGCTCGTAAATTAATTAGCCTACGTACCTAATTCTATCTCGCTCGTAAATTAATTAGCCTACGCCTAATGAAACTTGATAATTTTTGTTTGAGCGCATACTGAAATGATGTATCGCAATTTAAAATTTAAAACCAAAGTTATGCAAGCAAATCTCGTAAAATTAGATTTAATTATTTGTAAGATGTAGGTTTAAGGCTTAAACTTAATAGATAACAAATCTCAAATAGTGATTCAGTAGCCCATGTAATTGCACACAATATTAATTAATGTGCCTGTAAGATATAACTAAAGAAAATTACGATGCTTCGCAACCATAAATATTGCATTTACTAAGCTAATAATTTGTTTCCAACCGAACATGCTGTGTTTTAACTAAATACGATTATACGTATCCAGAATTTCTCATTAGATTATAATGTTAGAAACAGTAATACTGTATTCAAAGTATGTACTAAACATTACTGCCAATTATTACCAATAAATTAGTAATTATCATAAAATATAATGTAAGTGTATGTAGACAGTAGAAAGTAAGATACGCACACGACGTTGACTAACAGTTTGTGAAGATTCGTGTAAATACATGTAGGAAACGTTGGAAATTGTTATATAGATGTATGGACTGATGCGTACTTGTTTTTTATTACACGAATTCATTTCAGGGTATTCTTTGTAATTATTTAGTTATATTTATGTTAATTAATTAATGTTAATTTAGTTTTAGTAATTAACTATTTACTATTTATAAACCGATATGGGTTAACTATTTACAGTAATATTAATTTTTGTTTACTTTTTTGTACGCAACGAGTTTGTTCATAATATATTCATGTTAGGTAATCGATATTATTGTGTAAATAAATACATTATGTATGTAATAATAATATTATACGTATAAAATACATACCTACGTGCTTTCTCCAGTAAGCTTTTAGCTCCACGTTTAAGTATGATGTGTCATTAATTCGCAAAAATTTTTTCTGTTCTGTTCTAATTATTGTTAAAATATGTAGGACAGTAATTAATTATCAGTATTACAAACCGTACCTCCACACCACCCTTGTAATTCCATATAATAAACGAAGAAAAATAAACGGTCAAGCTTGTGAATATTTGCCTGATAAACAAATATGTATTTGTAATAATTTTAGATGATTGTTGTATTTGTATAATTTTACTTGTGCCTATGTTTAATAAATCAATGCAATACACTTGGCTTACTTAAATTGCCTTTTCCTCTAACAATAAGCAATACTCGTGTTTACTGACGTGAATAAAAGTGGCTGCTGAGGCAGAACATTTGCTCCAAATAATCCATTCTTCAACATTTATATCTTTATTTTCATCAATCAGTACAGAATTACATTACAGTAAGTATTACAGCCAGCACTCATGGAAATCTATTTTAATTACACTACTACTAGCTAATTGTAAGTAAAATTAATAGGCAACTCATTTGCATACAATTCCTAAATATAAATACAGGTGAATCGATGAAATGAAATAATCACTGCTGCCAATCGGAAATAAATGAGACATGTATAGCTATTCATCACATCACATCAATTGAAATTAGATTCATTTAGAATCATGGCCATCACAACAACAAAAACTCTGCGAGAATAGTTCTTATGTTATTTATTAGAACAAACAATAAGCATTCTATCGTTAGTTACACATAAATACTTTATCTAGGACGAACTATTAACTAGGACACACTTCCCAATAAAGGAATTCAAATACTTAGTTCATTTCACATGTAGCATTTTACTAGTAATATATTTTTGGACACAAACTATTCTTTTCACTTTTATTTTATCTCGATGTTACTACTATACACATCTTTAACTTCAACACGAATTTAAAGCTACGGCTTATATATTTTATACACTCTATTTCTATTTTTAAGCTTAACATATAATCCTATGTTGCCCTGTAGCCAGAGGCAAATTTAGTTATAGTCAAGCTACACGTAGATTTATGGAATCTTGTGTTGTAGTCGGTATTTCGATTACATTTTTTTTACATACTAAATATAAGAGGATTTTTCAGGGTTTTCAAACCACTATAAGTTAGAGAAAGGAGGTTAAGTCATTTGGCGGACATTCGATTTCTGTATAGAGCGTCCTTCATTTTGCAACAGCTATAGCGCTGCTAAAAATGGTAATGCTCAAAATTGTAAACTTTCACCAACATTACTAACAATTTTGAAAACTCCAGCTGAGAACCGTGTGGGCGTACAAAAATCGATAGTCCGTTCCGGTAGTTAGCATAGGTACTTAACAAAGTATAATAATTTTGATTTAAAATATTGCACTATGTAGTTCTTTAATAATACTGGAATTTCTACTATTATTCTGATCGAGAATAGATACTCAATTAAATAGATCTTCAAGAGAAAGTTTGGTCGCAGAATAAGTAGTTAATATTAAGTCGTTTTGGATTGTGGATTAAAGCATCATAGGTACAAATATTAGGCAAAGTTTTTGATTTGATTGATAGAATATTTGTAGAGGTAAATAGTTGATAGTGAAATATTATGATGGTATTAAGAAAGATATAGTTTTTATAGCTAAATACATTTAAATTCATTATAGATAAACATTTTACTTTCTTTACATTCTAACTATAACTACTGCACACTAAGATTCATTTTGGTTTCACATGTACATGCATCACAATATAAGTTGATTTATCGTATCTTTATTTTCACTTCTTGATATTCACAATTCTAATTTTTCTAATCTGTGGACATATAATATAAGTATTTACCTATACATACACATCTATAACATACATTATTCAACTGTAATAATTACGGCACACTACACGCTATCATATCGTTTTGTCACCAGAATATGATTCATATGTTCTAAAGCTACATATACTTATAGTTTACGTGTTACTAGTTACATAGAGAAAGTACTTACTTTCCTTTTAAGTAGCGTTCCTTTCACTAGCTTTCACTTTGTCTCATTTCTCCCCTTATGTAGGTGCTGAACGTTTTTTCTTTGCATTCACACGGACATGAACATCACATTTTATTTACAATTACATACAAACAACCAGAAACAACACTAAACATACTTTAGGACTATGGACATGGACAAATTGTACATTTCATCAAATATAATTACCAATTACCTAGTACAGTGCTAATATTCATAATCATTATCATTTATAAGATATCTGGATCAGAATGTTTACATTATATATTGAGTTTTGCTATACAGTTTTTCTCAATTAAGCGTTTCTTTTGCTTGCAATGATGGTTAGCATTCTGAATTTGCCACAGTTACATTAAATTACATTTAATTTCGTAATATTTTATAACAAATGCCTGTAGTTCCAACATATAATGCTTACCTTACTTATGTATGTACTTATTTAACCAGTTTAGCTTATATTGTGAATTTACTACTTATAGAGTTTAATATTTCCTTATAACTAGGTTACTATGTACGTGTTAAGGACAATACCAATTCTCAACATCATTAGCAATGATTTAAAATGTAAACATTCATTCTGCATAATTATAAGTGAGATATGATTGCTATTCCGTCTTACATGTGTTACGAGATCGTTTACCGTACCTATTTAGCTTATAGTTCAATTTTGAATGCAAAAACGTGAATACTGTGGAACTTGTGAGCACATTTACACGAAAATGAAGGTAAACTGACTTTCTTGTACTAATTAAGTGACCACAAGTTCCGTGGCTTAGTAATAGTTAACCTTCTATGTTTAAGAGTTTAAGCATTCAGTAAATGTAGTATTTATGCAGACAAACAAAGCAGGTATTTATTTTACAATGGTTAGGCGTAAGAGAAAGTGAAGCCATTGTATCGTTACCCGCAGGAGCTAAATCCAACCACTAGCCTGTCTTGTTATTTAATAACTTCGTATAACATTAATGTGGGACAGTGACTTGCATTTATTAACTATGTATAATGCACTAAGTACATAATTTCTTTACGTGTAGTTTTTATTTCGTAAGAATGCAGTATTCTTATCATTTATGCAAAGAACACCTACCATATATAGCAGAATTTTTCATGCATTATTACCAAATCCAAGGTGGTTTGTGATAACACAGTTCTTATTAGTTAGATTTATTACAAAACAAGTTTCTCTTTATTAGGTTCACTTACGCAGGTCTCCTATCTAGGAAACAGTTACACTACAGCAATAAATTATGGTAGAAAGTATGAATGAACATTAAACACATAGTACAGTAGCAGTAACACAGAGGATAGAAACTTTCTCTTTACCTATGTACTCGTTGCGTCCTTAAAATTGTTAACATGGTTGTATAATACAGATAGTATACTGTTGCTCTTATGTGGTAGGAGACAGGAGAGGCAGTTATTTGTTTTGTAATGTTCATAGAAAGCTTGAGGATTTTTTAGGTATAATGTTAGTTTATAATGTAAGTTTTGTGGGAAGGGCTTATAATAATAGTAATACAGATAGTGAAAGCAGCAAAGCAACCTGCATCATTTCACACAACAAACACTTATCGTTTCCCGTTAGTGGTCTGGTTTGGTAAATAACTACTTTACTCCTGTTTCGCTTCTACTCACTTAGTTGCTTACTTAATATTGAAATTCTGTGATGTGCTCTAATACTCACTCTGTTAACATTATTTACTATTACTTAGTTTAGTGTTACACTTTCTTTAGTAATATAGTACATACACTATGTGCTATATAAATAGATATGGACATTATCTGTGGGATGCTATACAAATATTATGCATATACTTATGTAGTGCTTACTTGTAAGTATACTGTGAGGAATATTTATTTTATGGCTACAGGCAGGGTTAGACACTGGTGTACATTAACACATTAGGCAGAGTAGTATTAAAAACTTCGGAAGTACTTAAATACCATGAGATCGTTTTATGAGAACGTTTTACGACACCGCTGCAACACACAAAGCGAAACTGTTCATCTGTGTAAAATGTCTTACGATTAATATAGCCAACTGCAGCTTAACAGTAATAATGTGCACAAAGGGTAGTTACGTTTCCTGGCATAGGTAAGGTAAGTGAAAGCCTAGATCTACTCATATAAGGACAAGGACTCATTTTACTATTTACTATCACTATATGTTAAAATAATCCCTAATATTGTATGAATTTGAAATGTTACCTTAAGTGTCAGTAAATAAATATCCTTAAGCATAAGAATAGTTAGCAGTAAACATTTTTTCGTGTCGTATACTTGTGTATGATTCCATAATTACTTACTATTGCTACTAATCTAGCAGTATTGAATGCTCGTAAAGTCGTTGATGGATTTAATATAGCGTCGCATGATTGCATATTGCATTGTGTGCAACTGCATGATTAAGGGGCTTGTGTTCAGGTAAACACTGTCCTGTATTTAAATTATTGTCCTTTGGGGTCGTTTATTGTACCACTGACTGCAACAACTAAACTTTTATACTGCATAACACTGAAATATTCTTCCAATTCTTTTGCATCTTAAATTCAAAGAGTAAATTGTACTACAGATAATTAAGACTAACATTTAAGAATTTCAAAAAAGCTAGGATTCCTAGTGGAAGCACTCATAAACTTTCTAAATTGTATTTCTGTGAGAAAGGTGAAAGCACATCATTTCATATTTGCAAGACTCACAGCATGAGCTAAGTGAGCTTTAAATATATTGCGAAACGAGAAAGTAGAGCAAAAGTACCTACAGTTTTGGTTGTGAGGAGAGAAAGTCAGAATGTATTACTACTCCTGTGTCATACTGTAGTATTGCAACTCAAACTGCCTATTTAAATCATACGGATTCTAGTTTGTGTGCACAAATGAATAAGCCAATATATAATATTCAAACAAAGTGCTGTGGGTACAGAATAGGTAATGGTAAATATTTTGTTATCCAGTATCTTTAAAGAATGCAATTTAACTGTACTAATATTTTATTATGTACAGAGTTAGAAAGTTAGGGTAGGACTATGTTGAAGGAACTCCGTTTATCATTATGATCTACTGAATTTAATAAAGAACTTTTATCTTTAATTAAGTTAATTTTAATTCAAATGAATACTAATTGGGACACAAAAACAATTACCGGCAGTTGATCAATATTTCTATCTTAATTAAGTAAGTAGAGTAAGTGCCTAAGTAGTTCATATTAGGTAAACAAAGCAGCTACAAGTTAATTATTTCTGTAAAGTTAACGTATAATATTATTTACATATTATTAAACTGCTGCATGCTACCAACTTATATCCATAAATAGTTTCCTGATTTGCTTTATTAACGTCGAACGTTTCAACTTTGCTAATTAAGTATCTAATGACCTTCATAGACTACTACATATAGTTTGGGTAAAACCACAGAGAAGTTACCTTCTTCCTATTTTATTACAGTTGGAAGATCTCGTGATATAGGTGTATAGCTTATAACGTAGCGTACGCCACCGCACTCCTCTTATTAAGGGATTCTTTGAACCGTTAAACTCTTATGATTAGGTTGTTACATCGAACAAAGCATCGCCCACGCTTATTACTATTACTACCGAACTACTTTTAAGCTAAGCCAGTACAGTTATACATGATCTAGCATGCATTTTAAAGCTGTAGGTTTTAAGTAGTCTTGTACGTATTTTATACCTGAAATAAATCATAAATTTTTAGTAATGTAATTAATGATATTTCTTTCAATATAAGTGCAGATGTCAATAATATTTATGCAGTTAAAAATGGAAGTGAAGGTTTTAAATGACTCTTTCATGTAAAAAGGAAAAGCAATGTAACTCCAGGGTTGCCCACACACTTTATACTTTCAGACCGATGATTACACACAATCATACCATACTAGCTAAAATATTTTGTTTTCCTGAAAATTACTGTATACTAAATACATAAACGACTAGGAAAAAATATAGGGCTATATACAGACTATTTCCATAATTTTCCTAGCTTGCTCATGTCAATTACAGTAACTACAGGAAAATATAGTATCGTAAAAATCAAAACTTTTCCCAGTCCGAAATAAGTTCCTCCTGTGGATATATTATCCTATATTGAATATTGATACAGTATAGCAAGAGAATATCAGATCAATTTATAGGCCCAACAAATATCGATTCCCCTGGGGAAAATTTCGGCTTTTACGGTAGCTTAATGTAACTTAAAGGTATTATGTGTAAAAGAAAACGTTAGTGGGTTAACTAATATATACCCTTACAATTCGAGCCGATTATATGTAAATGTACATTATAGATGAAATAAATGCTGCATTGCATGCCCTTTAACATAATATATTTTTTACTTAATATACTAAGGATTCCATTGTAGGCTTTCATATTGTGATATGTTGTAAAGTTATTACTAAGAAGTACTAGCGATTTATTGCTCGTACATATTTCCAAACTGAAACTTTCATGAAATTGTCTAGTGGAAGTGTTATTTTTGCATTTCTTTTGATGGATGAGCTTTAGTGCAACCTAGTTCCCTCCAAAACTCAACTGGAAATAACAGAAATTTTAAACTGAAATGTTTGCAGAGTCTGGTATACATAATATTAAACAAGGTCATTTTTAGTCTTGGTCTGCAACGTTGCAGGTAATTTGGGCACTTGCTCTAAACCTTTATACTATTTATATCTTTATAGTTCTGTAAAATGCATTATGTACTACTCCTTACCAAAAGTGTTGCCGTCGGCTAAAGATAAATATAATTTTAATTGTAGTAGCAATACAATTCCCTGGTTCTGTCGTGGGATTTGTAGTATAGTACTATAGGTATATAGCCGAAATGTAGTCTGAATACTATATGAATATATCAAGTACATAAACGAAAAGAATTGCGTCTTATTTAGTTGTTTTATGTAGGGCGATATGAAACAGTTTTCATGAAAGATTCTCAAAAATTGTATTTCAACGCAAATCAACGGAACCACCAACATGACAGATTTATCGAAACAATACAGCAGCACCTCCAGAGTTTATTCACAGAGGAATTGCTCAAATATTGCTCTGTCTAGGATTTCTACAGATTACATATATACATAGTATGGCACAGGATTATACATCCCTGTCACAGAAAAATATTTCATGAACACTATTATTTCTTGGAAAAAATATTGCGGATAGGTTTTGCCTTTCTTTCTATTTAGGCACCAGCCTACTTTCACTTGTGAAAACAAATGCATCGTATAAGTATAGCATCGTACGTTAGGAATTACAGAAAATCTTGCATATGCTTACCAAATCTCCTACGTATTACCTTCCAGGTAAAATAAATCAATTTACTTCTTCGTCTTTATAATAGGAAATGTATTGTAATTAATCCTCCCGAATAAGTTCTCGTGGGAAATTAGTAGACTGTTTTACAATATAGGTTCTCATTATAGGTTCTTACTTCGTAATATCTAGAAGTTAGGAAATTCAAAAATACATCGGAAATGCATATCGCTGTATTATTATTTATTGTACCTGTATACTTCTGTTTTCGCATTGCATTTTTAATTACTCTGAATTAAGCAGTCGTGTTTTATAGAAACAATCTATAGTTTTGTAATTTAGGATGTCAGTATGTTTAAATTAATTAAGTTGTTCATTTGTGTGTGCCTACTTGGATTGGATGGGATGACACCACAGCGTGGTAAAGAATTAATGAGCTGGCGACGTTTGCATTTTCACTTTATAATGTATATTCTTCATTTAAGGAAAGACAAAATTAAATTAGTCCTTAATAAGTAAACCTAGTTATCATTTCAAGCGAGAGGACCCATGAACGTGTCCTAGATAATAATTGAATCTTAGCAGTGAAAGTCATTTATAGTAAAATCTACAAACACGAAATATCATGCCAGCATAACAACATTTTATACTTTAAAACCTGAGACGTGGACGAATTCAAATTATGATAGTAACCTGCCGACTTAAGATTTAAAAGCCAGTCTAAACTCTCAACAAAGTATATGTTAAACGTTAAACTAATGTAGGCATGCATGTACAAGTCAAGAATGAGCATCTTGGCACATTTGTAATTAGTATAATGTAACATTCAGGTTGTATATTCAACCAACCCTATTTGGACTTTTTATTTTTAAGATTTCTTTTTAGATTTGGATATGATACATGTTCCTGTGAAAATGGTCTTAAAGAACAAATTGGAATACGTAGTTAAAACAGGTGTCTATAACAGAAATATACGTTAACTAAAACTGCAATGTTAAAACGAAATCTGTACGTGAGTGAGTATTCGTTTTCGATTGACTTTCATTTTGCAAACTAGTAATTGTTAAGTAAACGAAGCGTAGTTTAGTTATCTAATTTTCTGGCTCAACTCTGGGAATGCAAAATTCGCATCTCAACTATTTAATTGATCTAAACAATTCTGTAGACTCCATTGTTTAAACAGTGACTCAATTATGAAGAAAGGAGATGCAGTCGCTTGATTAATTTTAATGAGCCTAATTGACTCTACAGAAGAAAGGAATTGCATACAGATGCCCACCCACGTCTCATTGCCAAAACTCGGGGAAACCAATTTTATTGTATCCATTAGTAGATCATAGCCAAAGCTATGAGAATATTGGCTTGTGGAAAACTCGTCTGAACCAATTCAGCAAAATCTATAGAAGGAGGAAATCCAGAAAACTTTAACATCCACTCAGCAATTGTCATATACGAATCCGCAAAATCCAAGTAATGTACATAGTTATCTCATCGAAGTTTATAAACAAACAATTTACAACATATACTTAATATTTTTGAAATTACCAATTGGATTATTAAAAACTCTGACAAAGGATACTGTACTTGATGTTGGCTTATAAATATAATAATTATTGTACATGGAGGAGGGCTTGGTGTTAAAGTTTGCGAGTTCTACGTTTTGCCATTTGGGGAAATTGTTTCAGGTGAGTTTTCCTCCCACCGAGAATATCATATTTATACTTACGTTATCTCGTGCGCCCATAATTAAAGGTCAGATGTCATCTCAATAAACTAATGTTAAATGCTCCTACAGTATTGCCGCTCACAACTATTGGGTTACAACTAATACATCTTCGTCCCTCTTTCAATTGTTATTCTACTACTATTAAGTTTAACAGTAAATGTCAAATTAAATTGAAATAATTGTAGTAATGAAAATCGAACATTAAAGTGAAAGTTATAAATGGCCCTACTTCCTTTAAAATAGAAAGGCATAAATTAGTTACTGGAAAAATTAATGACTATTAATTCAATGTTATATCTTAAATACTCTTTCGGTTTATAAAACCGAAAATATTTCTGTTTGGACAAAAGATCTTGTTGTACACACGTGCCATTAATGCAATGAACTCAAAACAGTAGATTACGTCAAAAAATCAAATTATGGTATAATGATCCGTAATAAGAAAATCAATAGGTAGCACAACAGGAATATGTCTGCCTACCTACAACCTTAATCCCAATAAACTTCTATTCTGATTGTAACTTGCCCCTGTTAACCCGTTCCCTAACAATGGCATGTATGCTTTACTTTCTCCTACGCTAATGATATTATTAAACTCAATCAGTCGCCCAAAGAAATGTAGTGTTATGTATCTACTTTCCCTGCACGCTATTTATAAACTTTTCTATACGGTAAATACGCGTCAGTCAATCCTAGGTAATTGTACTATTACAAATAAAATGTATTTTTAACTTTCTATGTATCACAAGTTGCAAAGTAACTGGAGGACTACGTATCTTTAGCCAAAAGTATGCATTACAGTAAAAGAATGGGAGTATTTATAGAAAAAATGAACAATTGAAGAATATCTATCAAAAGAGTTACGCTTATATGTACACGTACCTACATACATGAGAAGCAATTCGTGAGACTTTCTTGCAAAACAGCGGTAAGCTTGTTTCCATAAGAATTACTTACATTAATTGAGCATATAAAGTGAATTGGAAACTTAAAATGTTACATCTGCTATTTTTATATTGAGTATTTGACACTCCATGTGTATGTAGACATTATTGAAAGAATTGCATGGCATGGCATGAACTATTGTGAGTAGATAGACGACCATACAGTAGAAAAGGCCAGATCCAAAGTGCTAACTAACTGATGTGAAGAAAATAAACTCTTCAAAGGGAAAGGAGCAAATGTTAGCGAAACACTTACTGAACACGCATATAAGAGGCGTATAGAGTTCATATGTAAGTATCCCTCCCAAGGATTTATCCAAAAGTTGCCTGTCGAGAAATGAAAGTAAAGTACGGGAAAAAAGTTATAGTTAAAATGTGGAAGATGGGATAGTAAAAAGTTAGGAGGAGAATCAACTAGCGTGACACTGCACTGTAGTGCTGTACTTATTTAAACAGAGACGAGGAGGAGGACGTCTGGATCTGGGAAACTATCAAATGTCACTACAACAAAAGTAACTATAAACAACTACGCATTACGTACAGTACACTCGTGTGTTAGTATGTGACAATGCAAGTAAAGTATCATTGTAAATACCATAAACATTGTGGGCAGATATATTGAGAGAGTACAATACAGTTGCTAAACAGAGCAGGGCAAGTTAGAACCACTCTCGTCTTCATCTGCACACAATAAAACTCAATACTGACAGTATAGTATCCAAACAATGAGACTAGAATACAGGCATCCTATGAATACGAAGTCGAAAAGATCTTCAACTCACAAACCAGCATTAAATCCGGAAAAGAAAAGATGAAATGTGTACAGGGAAGGAAAATGTAACTGTTCCACCTCTTTGGGATCAAATGCCCAAACCTGGGAAAGGCCATATATAGATTTGACATTTTTAAGAGTTTAATCTAATAAAAAATTTGGATTATTATACTTTCGTTCCGCAAAACTACCCAGTTTGTGTAAAAACATTTTTCTAACCCACAAAAAATGCAACCTTCTATAAATTCTAAAACCATAGGCATAGTATGCCTTAAGATCATTTGTGAGTATTTTTCTTCTAAATAGTTGACTTGTAATTCTTCAATTGCCAAAAATTCCTAACAAGAGGGTACAAATATTCTTCAAGTCCCTGTGCTAACAATATTTGGGAACAACATTCTATCCCTCTGTGTGCTTTACTTACAGATACATACTTGGCCTGGCCTAGCATTGCTTAGTTGGAACTACATAGGGACACAATACTAGGAATCCGCATAGATTCACTTCAGTCAGTTACTCTTCTGAGTAAAAGTCAAAGCCGTGAAGACTTAGAGATACGTACCCTTATGTTATGCATGCGTTTTATGGTCGCTAACCCAAATCCAAAAACATACGTTCGTACGTACGTTCATCGTCACATAATAGAAACCTGCCAAATACTACTAGTACATACACCAAATATACTTACATAAAATACACTTGCATACATACAGCACACTCTTCTTTATATGTATTATATTATAAGTAAGTAACCAAGAAGAGAGGGAAACTACATAACAATACGGATTTCCCGACAAGACTCGATAACACGTCCCTTCTACATAGCAATAGAAAGATCCTCCTTAATAATAGTTCTTCCACGCAATAACGATGAGCATGAACTATGGACAGGAGAGAAATCAATACGGATTTTATGTTTCTTCATATACTATACATAAGTAGACATCGGCATATCTAGAACAGTAGAGAATGTAGACTGTAGACACCAAAATATGTACGAACATGCATCTAGTATGTATATAGTATGTATGTATATAGCTGGCATGGGATGACATTGCATTGTAGCTTCATTACTACTACAATATTACGTTACTGTTACATATTTGTAGTTCGTTGGTTACTATATGTTATGTGTGTATTTTGTATGTAACTTGTCTATCTTGGGGGGAAAAGAATGCTTTGAGATAAAATTGTTTCGTTCCATGCTACTGCATGGATTCCCTTATCTTATCTTTTATATTGCCGTTCTTTTTCATCTTTCAGCTTTGCTCACTTGTCAGAATCTACACACACCGATTGAGGATTGAGCCTTACTTGTTTGTAAATCCATTTGGAGCTGAACTGAAGTTCAGATAATGACCAAGCAAGACAAGCAAACAAAAAAAGATAGTAATACAAGGAACGGAAGGTTAAACTGGTTATAACCTACATAAGTATAACAGAAGGTGAAAGTAGACATAAAGTAAACACTACCCTCTCTTAAATTTCTCTTTAAAATACGCCAAAGGAATTAATAATGAACAAGGTCAATAGCTACCCTTTTAAACACAGGAGAAACTTCATCTCTGTGTAATATTTATGGTGGTGCACTGTTGAAAATATTAACTTTTAATGTAAAACATTTTTGTTGCATCAGCTGGAAAAATTAAGGCCATAAGGGATTTGCCAAGACTGGCCCTTAATGGGAACTTATTGCTCTTCGAATAATACAGATCGGTACAAATAATACAGGGACCACTGACAAGTTTACGAAACACCATTTCTTTGTATGGAGAAAGTTGAGAAAGGGTTCCAGTGGAAAATGTTATAATTGTAGTTACTTATAAAGTGTCTATTTGAAATATAAAATCGTTTACTCTCACCTTTACGTAAAAATTGCAATTTATTCACAAACTCTTTCCCTTGATAGCAAATTTATTGATTCTCTGCATAACTGTATATCCAAGTGTGTACATATATAGTGACATGATCGCTAAATATCATATTGCGAGGGAGTCGAATATATTAATATCCTAGAAGTAGACACATGTAACGGTGTAACTATAAATACATTTGAAAGTGTATCTAAGCATTAACCAAACAACCACGTATCGTATTTCGTAGGTATTTGTGGGGATTGAATAAGTTGCGGTCTGGTAGGTGCTACAGCCAATATCATTTCCAGAGGTGTTAGTATCATGTAGAATTACATGGCCGACAATGTGTAATTCGAAAGCAGTGTGTATCACGCATTACTTATACTTAGTAACGATAAGTAACTGCACGTGGGTAGTAATAGTAATAGGCAAGCATTGGGCTAGCCTCTACAGATAAAGAACAAAACCAAGTGTTATTTCTAGCAATAGAATGATGCAAGTAACATAAATTAGACGATCGAACGAAATGATATACGGGATAGCCATTTGCTCGTGTTGTCATTTCTATGATAACATCCGCCAAGTTATGTGTTATGTCTTCAATTTATCGGATACTTGTGTACAATCCACTTGTATGTTTTAAATATATATCTGTTTATCGAGGAGCCTGATGACTGCCTGGAGTATATAAAGAAACTATAGACGTGGTTTACGTTTGTACTCGAAAGTATACCATTTCTTTATTTATTTAAGCCCTTTTTTCATCAGTATGCATTTAGACGCTTTTAGTAATAATTTGGTTATAGGTGTCATAGGCTCACAGATATTGGTCAGAGATCCTGCCTTACAATTATTCAAGTGGTTCCAGTTTTGTAATCATTACAATTTTATTTGTTTCTTAGGTAAGATATTGATCGCATCAAGCTAAAATCCATGTAAATAAGTTTTTCTTCTAAAAGTGTCACCAATGAAAGGACATCTTACAATTTGGGCCAAAAATGAACCTTCATTGGTACGAAAGGTAGCCCAACTTATAAAACTCACTTTTCAAATATTTTTTATATTTACATGGATTGGGTTTGGCCAAATTTTGTAAGTAGTCAATCCTTGATATAGGATACAGTGTATTTCTCTTAGAAACCCCTTTGCAAGGTGATACTATCTACCTACGACATAGGCATAGAAGACAACTACTAAAACTAAATCCACTTGTATTTTTGTATTGGCAAATGAAACTTCCACTCTAACACTGCCTATTGGTATTATATTAGTATTAGGAAATACATAACACTTTCCTCTGACTTTCCTCCACATATCCGTCACACCGTTTGCTTTGATTACTTGTTGTCTAGGTTGCTACACTGAACTGCCTTTAGATTTCCCTGTCTATTCTGTTGCTACTTCCCCTGACTCGACTGTCCTGTTGCTCATTCTGTTCCTTTCGCCATTCTAGCTGAGGTGAGGCGAACATAGACGGGAAAGTGTGTTGGCCGAGATTACTGACTCTGTGTTAGGAATATTTGTAGGAGCTTAATATGGTATAGAGAGATATGTCCTTCCGACTAACCTACACACTATTTTTCTATTTGCGAAACTGGCTAAGTTGTTTGTTCCTGCATATACTACTTATATTTAGGTATATGGAATCTCCCTTCCTGTAAGGACGTGCCGCTGTACAGTAAAGCTACTATAACCGACTAAAGAAAGGACGGCAAGAAAAAGTCAAATCTTGTTGAAAGAGATTACTTGAAGAATGCTCTCACTCACTCCCTGCTCAAAGGAAGCACTTATTGATTAAAGAAAGGCAATACTTTCTTTGAGTTATTTTGTATTTCCAACTGCCATGCAACATTGTATCTTAATACGTGTCGTGACCGATATTTCGATTCTTTTTAACTACCAGAAGTTGTATCATCTCCTTACATATAGTCTTCACATATATCTGTAGAATCCAATTAAGTATCAGAAAAGAATAAATTATTTATACCCATGTATGCATAGCAGGATAAGTTTTTAAAACTTTTCATCTTTGCACAAAAGTATTGCAACTAATCACAATTTGATTCTAAGCAATATCAATCCATATAACTGTACGAATCTATCGATATAATTCTCATTCAATTTTTTTACAGTTCATGGATATTACAGTGTTCTTCAAAAATATGGAATCCTTTTTTTCTAACTTTGTATATCTAAATATAATGCATAACTGCAACATAATTAACCAAAAGTATTAGCATGTGTTGTAAATCTTCACTGTGCTCTATGAACGAATAGAATGTGTGAAGATGTGAAACAATATTTTTGCTATAATTCCCAAATCAAATCAGCAACATCAAAAAATTCGACCACAAATAATTTTTGCACATTGCTTAAAAAATAGGAAAAACTTATAACTATGTTGCCAATCTCGTAGCGTAGATTTTTTACAATTGCACTGCTAATGTTTCTTCATTAATGAAAAACATATTAACGGAAAAGGGGGACAAATGAATACTTGCGTCGATTCCAAAATTTTGCAACCTAATTTAAATATGCTGTATAAGTATTGATAACAGATTGGTTATCTATGAATTATTTTTATGATGGTTTAGGATACTTTTGGAATAATAAAAGACGAGCTCAGTGTACTGTTCAATATTTTGCGCTACAATTGCTCATATGTAAACTAATTCAAACATTACTTATCGTGAAGATACGCCAACAAAAGTTCATCTATCGTTCGTGATCTATGACCTATGTTTATATAATTACCAGTAATCAAAACAATAAATGCGCCGCTCGTAGCCTTTGTTTTGTTTTATATTCTTGGAAGTTTCACTGGAGTAAGTTCAATAAGTAGTATACTACATCCATAAAAGCTTGGGTTACATTAGTGAGCTACATAAAAAACTGAAAAAGTTGAAATAGCACTGCAGTTACATTATATACAATTTTCAACTTCTTGAAATGCTGGCGATGAAGAGAAAGTCGGAGAATCCCTTATCGGCAAAGTAAAACAAATTTTTTTTCTGCGTTTCATTTACTATTAATGGAAAGAGTGGGCAAAAACCAATAAAGAATCGCAAACTTTTACGCTTCATTTCATGCGTACACAATGAATGCAAATGACGCAAATGCAAATGACGATGGAAATGTAATTCACTTGCTGGCCCGGTTTGGCCTAGTATCTAGCATTAGAAAGCGAATGAAGACTAACTACACTTATCTAACTAACTAAGCGCAAAGAGAGTCGAAAGGATTTACTAAAGTTCTGTCGGCTTCTACCCCTACAGTTGCAGTTACATATGAGAGTTCTATTATAATGAGTTTGTTAGGCACCTACGTAAATCTACAGTATGTACATATTCAATAGTCAGTATCATTTACATAGGTATATCTGTAGTATGCAATGTTCGGGAGACTTCCATGACCAGACCACAGTGTCCTGGTTACTTTCTTTCTTGCGAATATTTCAAAAGTTTATCTTTCAATTACTGCTTTTGTTCGCCCCAGTGCGGACTACAAACTACAGAATACTACGTGGGTTCACTGGGTGTAAAAATAAGTAAGGCTACGATTGTTTACTTACTTACAGCCTACAACGACTAGTAAAAAAAAATGAGTAGCACCAACTTTATCTACATACAATAAAGTAAGTAAGAGAAATCATTCCGCTTGCGTGACTACAGATATTAATAGTTTCTCGCCTACATCTGTCTGTACCTGTGTGCAAATGCTTTTATTATTTACATTACTTTATACTTACAATGACTGTAGGTAGATATTTTGAATTAATAACAAAAAGAAAATATTTGGTAGAGTTAATTAAATGATTTAATGATGCGGTGAGCCAGGTGGCAAAATAGTATCGGTTCTCCAATTACGCTTTCTAACCACCTGTGTATTCAAGGTGATTGATTAATTTACTGTAATTAATTTACTGTTACTGTTTATAAGGAAAACTGATTTGCGGTCTGAAGCGAATCGTTTAAAAATAGTTTTTAATGTTTAACTAAATAAATGTAAAAGGAATAGCAAATCAAGGTGAAAGTATCACATTATAGAAAATACAGAGCAGAATCGATATAAATAGGAATACAGCTTTCTCCAGCTTTAATTTTTAAGGTACTAGAACTATAAACTATAAAGAGATACGGTGAAAGTCGAAAACCTGCTCAGTCTGGCATATCCTGTCTGCATTCATATAACTTATTGGCTTCAGCAACAAGTTTAAATATCTCACATACTTTTATTGTTACAGATCTGTCTACAATGTCTTAAGGTTAAGGTAGGTAGCTTAAGGTAGCCAGGTGCAAAATAATAAGCGTATCAGAATCAGTTTTACAATATTCAACGCTGCGATTCTCTTCTAAATCAATAGCGTGTAAAGCTATTGTTTCATTATGTAAACAAAAGGCTAAATAAATTCCTATTTGAATTTACTGGGAGTGGCCCAACACCCGTATAAACTATTTCTCGTGTCTAATATGTCACGCAGAAGGATTTAGTTAGGCTAAGTCCAAACAGTGACTGGTCTGCCCTAGCTTGACTTAGTTTGACTTGGCTGGTATCGTTATTTAACTGTCTACACAGCGCAACAGTTTAGTTCAGAGTTCAATTCTGATGTATTATGTACATGCACTACCCACATATCCCCATTCACATCCGTGGAAAAGAGTTGGAACGAAGTAAATACTATGTATGTATGTAGCTGTATACGGGAAAGAAAATCCTACTGATCGGATCAGAAGTGTTGACATCGAAATCGGACTTATAACTTGATTTAACTCACTTACTCACTCACCCGTGGAGTAGTAGTCTCAATGCGAGGCAGCTTACTGGCTTATATTACTCTGCACTCTTTACTTTTTACCTACTTGTAGCTTTAGCTATTAATATCTATGTACATACTTAAGTAAAGGACAGGTTTATGTAGGTATACAACTTATAACGATAAGAATTTAGGGAAAGTACTTATACGTCCTTCTATACTGTTGGACAAGCTACAACCTACTTATTTTTATATATAAGTACGATATTTACTACAGATATCTAGGAGTTGTAAAGCAAATACTACATCATGTTAGTAGAATAAAATAAATATAGTTATTGTGGTACTTTACTGTCTATATTGTGAGGTCCGAAAATAGTCGATGTTTATACTTTCACAATCGCATAATTTCACCACATGTATTACCAACCGTCTAATACCAAAGGAAATCCAGGGCTGATTTTCAAAAAATTCATAAATTCTTCCCTTTGTGCACTTTTACAAATATTTAATGCTCCGTTTGCGTGGAATGAACAATTTAAAGTGGAAACCTCAATCTAAACTTTAAAATTATCTTTGCACGAAACTTAGTGTGTCTAGTAAATACAAATTTCATTTACTTTCCCTTTTTACATTCAGAAGCTATTTAAAACTTTCACCTGTGTTTTCATTTGAATTTAATATTTGAATTTTGTGGCGAAAGCTATTCTTCTGTTTTTCTGAGTCTCACTGTATGTACTTAGGTACGTGCTTATATGGCGGGACTATATTTCTTTGTCCGCTTCAGCTCGGCATTCGGACACTGCAGTCAACCATGAAATTGAGGGACACACACGGAGAAAATTCTATTCCAGTCAATTCAGTTCTGTACAGTCAAGTCAATTGGAAAATTTCATCTGTCAATCCAGTCAACTTTAATGTATGCTCCAGTGGCTTGGCCTGGCATTTCTTCATACGATTACATACAGCTATGCTACTATACTGCACTAAGCTAACAGTTTGCGGAGGAGCACACAAAATACATACGACAATAAGCGCTTATATAAGCTAAGTAGCTATGCCACGCAATGCATTGTATTTTCCGCTTTCTACACACTCAGTTAACATTAGCTTCTACTGTACTGAACTACCCACCAACAAAACAAACCCAGCCAAGCATCCCACCCACCATTTTTACAATGACAGAATCATGTCTGCAGTCATTGGCAATTAAAAGAGTCCCTGCAGTGCTTCCGCACATACACCTAATATATTTTCCATGAATCTTATTGCTAGCCTTTGCATGCAGCATGCAATAATTTACAATTAGATTTAGTTAACAGCTCCCTACGTCAACGGATCTCCAAATTTCTTTAAATGAACAAAATAACACTAGAATAAAGCAATAAATTACCCAAGGGTTAATCCTATCGGAAGCATTGTTTAAAACTATTAATTCCTATCTTAAGCCCCACACAGTAGGTAAGCAATATATAAAAAAGTTTCTTCTTCCTACCTCAGTGTGACAATAAATATATGACGGAAAAGTTTCTAGGTGGCTTAGCCGATTAGGTTGGATCCTTCACTGTAGTGGGTGTATGCGGTGTTATGCACTTCCTATAGCCACGTAAAGCCCTACTGTAAAGCAACAGGTTAGGATATGCATGGATATGTTATGTAACACATTGATATATATAATATAAGCACTACAGGATTTTTCGTACCCAGGCATTATAAGGTTATATGGGACTGGGGTTTGCCTCAATATCCTATCAGCAAAGTTTATATTTCACTCGTAAACTTATTAACTAGTATTTTACGTTACACACTTCCGTAATAACACTGCTTATTGTTCAGATACATTGAAAAATTTATAAGTATATTATATTAACTAATTGACTTATTTCAATATTCCAATATCAATTTTATACATATTATAGTGTACATTTAGCCTACCTAATGGATAATCAATAGGTAAGTATGTTATACCAATGAATAGCAATACTAATCTTAAAATTAAACACTACCTACTGCCTACACGTGTATCTAAAATGTGCCTGCAATTTTGTATGTAACATGCTTTCCGAATATGGATCAAGTTTAGTTGTAAAAGTTGTCAGCGCAGTGGTTTTGTTTCTGTTAGCACGAACGAAGTATACATCAGACTGGTTTTCGTATAATTCGTCCAAAACCAAATCGTCCACTAGCCAGAGTCAAGCTCGTCCAAGTCCAAGTCAAATTAGTCCGGTGTAGTAATGTGTAAAATATCATGCTTAAAGAATAAATGAATGTTAGTCTATACTACTGACCATGTGTGCATTAAGTTGTAATACATATTTCATTTAAATGTATAGCAAACAACATGTTTATTTAAACATTTTTATTATAGCATGGTCGAATTTGACTTTGGAAAGTGGACGAGTTGGTTTTGTACGAATTATCACCAATCCCATCGGACCAGACAAACAGGACATGTACGTAGTTTTACTTTATCTCCATTACCAGATTACCACGTAATTACCTTACTATGTAGGTATACTAATAAGGAATTTGAAGCCATTCACGCAACACCGTCCTTACTGTATACAATTTCAAAATAATGCAGTGTCACTACACATTTTAGGCCCTTTTAGTAAGTACATACAATATTACATATAAGCCTACTTAATTACTCTTACGTATTAAAGATGACTCGTTGGATCGTAATGTAACTTAACCTCAATGCATGTATAGTATTTAACACATAATCTATTTAAATCTTATGTCGTTCCTTAATTCATACTATGTAATCACACACATATGCAGTTTAGCATCATCGTAACCACCCACACTATACAATTAATTACTATGTACAAAATAAGATCTACAGACGGTAGCTATATTGTCATTCATATGCATGCAATTGCAATCTAAAGTATTAATTTACTATACTTAAATACATATTATACATTATAATATTATCATTTCAATTATTATCCCATCGAGTAATTATTCACATGTGAACTATACCTATCAGATATTTAATCTGCTCGTGGTACAATACAATATTTTGTATCCACTTAAATTGGCAAATAAGTTCTTCTCATTTGGCATATTTAAATTGGCGTATCTGAAATGAATCTATTTACACTTGTATGTAGTAGTACTTTTTGCCAGAAGATATTTATTGTTAGTCCATGAATTGATTACCTTGTAAGTAAGCACATAGACATATTTCATAGTAATCTGCAGAATTACTATGTTATGTAATGGTAATTAATATTGAAGTGCCAAAATGCACAAAGTTCTGTCTGAACCGGACGTATGAAAGTTTTACGTCACGTTGTAATGATTTAGAAATATTTCTTGGAATATTTTAGTTTTTTCGCCAATTTTTGGCAGAATTATGTACTTCTGTCTGTATTCTGTAGCCTGCAAACCTGCACTGTGGATTTTGTCAGGAGCAAAATGCAACCTGGCTGGAAAATGTCCTTTTGACAATACACGTAGTGCATTGCTATGTATGTAGTAGGCGTTTGAAAGTTTCATTTACAGTCAGTCGTCGTAAAAACCAAGAGAGTCTGGATGATCGGCAATATCGAGGTCGAAAGTGAAATCATCAGTATCATCACCGGTAGCTTGAAGTAGACAGTCTTTACTCACCGGACTTTGACTGCGGTCGTCAGAGCCTTCCCCATCCTTCTCCTCGTGGACAACCATCCCTGTGAGAGCGACAATGTAGTTCTTGGCCAACGTCAGCGTTTCTAATTTGGACAGTCGCCGATCCTTATTCGCCACATGGGGGATTACTTCTCGCAAAGACTGTAAAGGGAAACAAAGTGGATATAGTATTGTTAAGAGTTAAGGAGTAGTTAGTAGTAAGACTAGTGGACACGCGACACGTTATGTCTTGCTATTCTGTCTTTCTTTGAATCTAAAAGAACTTGCGTAACAATCCTTCTAATGGTTTCATAAATGCTTTTTATTGTCTCTTTTCCTCGTTCAGGAAACTAATGTATTTTTAAGATCCCTCTTTCAAGTTTACTTTGGTTACACAGGGAATTATTATGCTACACTTTAGCTTGCACTTTACCTGGCCCTCACTCATTGCTATTCCAGAGAAAGGAAAAGAAAGGAATTACTCAATCTTATAAACGGGTAGCTGATTTTTGTGTACAGAAGATAACCACTGCAATGTAGTGCAGGAGCTACCCGCTTTCAGGACCACCAGTGTTTAGGGCTTATATACCAATGCCAAGATAGATTCCCTGACAAAATCTCTTGCGTGACAAAATCTCGCATTGACAAAATCTCTCGTCTGACAAAATCTCACACGCTG
>JAQFYC010001444.1:0-34361 GCA_034694165.1 Tomocerus mixtus | reverse complement strand
GTCTTTCCTCATATACCTTTGGTGGGGTTGGGTTGTAAATCGTATGACGTCCTTCGGTTGGCGTCCTTTGGTTTAGGTGCGTTTGTTGTCCGCTTGTGTTTGTCGTGAGTCATGACGATGACGGCGATAGCTTCTCGGTTATCGTTATAAACTACGGAATATTTCAGTACCTAACCTACCTACATAAATAATAATGACTTGGTTAACAGAATGTGCTACTGCTACTATGTAACAGAGTATATCTGTAGTGTGCCATATACTTATGTAACACTTTTGCACTGCAAAAGAAATGTATTCTGTTTAGAATGATTTGACGGTATCAGTTTATGTTTGAAGGTTAAAAGGTAGATTTGTATCAAGTAAAGTAAATACTTGCCGACGTAGACTAGTCTGATTTTAATATGAACTGACATTTTTCTGACATGCTATGTATGTAGGTATGTACCCTATGAATTTTGAGGTCGTATCCGTATGTGACTAGGTATGTGCACTTATGTATAGTATTAAGTAAAGAAAAGCGATTCTTTCTCCTTAAGGTATCTTTGATTTGAATATTTCTCTTACATAGATAGAAGAGAGAATATATATTCGTTATATTGTAGAAGGCAAAGGCAAGGAAGCTAAGACAAGTCATGTCAATATCATGTGAAAGGAAGTCAAGTTAAGGGAACAGTACATAGGCGCACAGTGAGAATAAAGAGGAAGAAGCTCCTTTTACTGAATCCATTAGGGTTTATTCATTGGTGATAAATTTCATGCCAGCTTCCTCGCCATCCCACCAACTTTTTCTCCAGACTTGTTTTGTCACGTTCTTGCCATAAAGGCGAATCATGTAGCCGCCGCCGCGCGTTCTTCTTCTTTTCATTTTGTTGTCACTGCTTTCCACTATATGCTACTACTAAACTAAACTACAGAGAGAAAGCTACAACTTTGAAATGCAATGCAATGACAGAAATGTGTGCTATATGTTCTCCAGTATTTATTCCATTCTTTAGATACACTTCTACTTTGCGTCTGTTTGGTTTGCTTTGGTTCAGTTTAGCCTTCTGCAAGGCTTTGGCTTTACTCAAGTCAAGTCATTGCATTGCGTACACCGATTTCAGTTTTGGCTTGTCTTGTCTTGCTGAGTGATAGGAACGGAATCTCTTATCCTTCTTTCTTGTCCGGGCTCTATGTCTCTGTCGCTATATAGCAGTCCCTCCCGTTCCAGTGGGGAAAGGAAGTCAAAGTCAAAGTCATTCTCTTTATTGTACCATTTTTACTTGTTATGAATGGCTATTCTACTTTCAGCTAACAACTTAGACACTCCATCTGTTTTCCAAGTAATGCCTCCTATTTGTTAAATCCGTCCTTCTAACTTACATATCCTAAACTTCTAAATTTTTGAAAATCTTGTCTCTATTTTAAATAACCGTCTAAATGTAAAGTCTACTACGATTTTTGCAATAGCCTGTATTATAAAACCTTTGTGACATGTACATAAATAAACAAAAGAGCAATTTAGCAACACCGCAACGAATTCTCGATACTTTCCCCATTCATTAAACTAGATCAAATAGAAACTGGCAGAAATAGAATCAGCGGTCCAAATGACACTTATTGGTAGCAAAATTAATTGCATTTGCTGCTGTACCGCTCTATTAACTTCGCGCAAATCAATAACTGAATTTAATCTCATTAATCTACGGCTTAGCTTCCATTATTACGTGAAGTAAATTAAATCCTTCAATCAAACTTATGCGTTGTTTTGTTATTTGCACTTCTGTACAAATCTTTACGAACTTATACTATTGTATAGTGGGTTTATTTCTAAGCAATTCCCTTACTTTTAAAGTAAGAAGTGCTAAATCGTATAGGTATAGCGTCAAATTATTTATTACCTATTCATTAAGTTATCCACCCACTATTTTCAGTAATCTTTATCTTTCAGCAGATAAAGATTTATTATAGTTCAGTTTATATCCCGAGTTTAAATCTAAATGCTTTTGGTTTCTTTGATAAATCCAAGATACTATTAACTCCTGTCTGTGTATATAGTACGGTGACAAAGCCCATAATTTATTATCTGTAGAACATATTTGCCATCACTGCAATGCAATGGAGTGAGTGAGTAGAGGTATTGTGTGAAGATTTAGAACAGATCGTTGTCATTTTACTTATGTTAGTTCTACTGCCTCACTGCACCAAAACTGTTAGATTCAGCATGAGGTAGTAGAGACAATGTCTACTACTAATTCAGATAAGTAGTTGGTTTTGGTTTCCTTTTCTGTGAAAGTGAAGTTGGAATTGGAAGTAGGTATCTGTAGAGAGAGAGAGATAACTTTGTTGTTCATGTTCATCTCTCCAGGTTGACGCTTGCGAAATATATTGTTCTGCATTGTTACATCAGCACAACACAACTCCGACTACAAATACGTACACTTTGTAGGCTTGTGGTTTATTTGTATTTGTAATAAGCACCCGTATAATGTAAAGAATAGATATACCAGTAAAAGTTATACTTACTTACTTAGTACCTACTGATACTGACTGACTACATTCTGGTTATTTTGTTTTGTGTTGTTCTAAGTGCATTAGGTGCCCTGCTCAGTGAGAACTGCAAAATATATAGCACCACAAAGGGACATGAGGGGAAAGTCAAGTTTACATAGCTTAACTTAGGTTAGAGACCCTAGTACTGCAAACACAACTACAACATGACACTATTCCAGTTCATGTGGACTTATCTCAACAACTTACATACATATATAATATAACAGAATTCCTCCAGCACAATATAAACGCAAAAGAGTGCTCAAAGCACAAAATAATATATGTAGTATGCTTTTAGAGAAACTATAGAGGGAGATCAAAAGAAAACCTGCCTGGCATGGTTATGTATTATATTCGGGGAAAAGAAAAGCAGAGAACAAAACTGAAACTACTAGAAATAGTAAACTACATACTAGAAGTAAAGAGTGTCCATACTGAAAGTCATTCTCTTTCCCTTTATTTCTTTACATATAGACATAGAAAGTTAGCGTTAGCGTTAACGTAAAGTAACCCTTTCCAAGGAATTGTACTTTCCACTTTCTGCATAGATGGGCACTTATACTATGTATTACATCTAAGACAAATACATATGCTTCATATAAACGAATAGTATCAATGTATTTATATATAAGAAACTACTATACTCACTAAACTAAACTAAAGCATTATGTGATGTGATGTGTTACGAGGGAGTGTGTGTAGTGTACTGTACTGTACTCTAATAAATATATACGTCTGTATTGAGTTGAGTAGTATTTATATGTATATAAGTATAGCAGCCCTGCCATGCCATGGCGGGCCATTCTACATAAATGTTACGTACGTTCACTTCACTCGTACATTTACGTATCCTTGCACAAATGGCAATAGTCGTAGTCCTACAAAACGAACTACTTTAGTGAACTCGCGGAAAAATGCTCAAGATTGAATCTTTATGACTTTCCCTCAATGCACATTTTATGGGAGACCATAATTCTCATTTGGCACTAACACGATATACAGATAGTAAACTAAAGCCAGACAGGTCCAAGCCAAACCAAGCTATGTACGTTAAGTCGAGTCAAGTCAACTATGTACAATCCTCCTGCATATTGTGCTAAAAACCTTTAGGTACCTACTACCTAGGTTAGGAAGACTGAAGACTCCGTATCATATTGCAAGCTAAATAAATATACATAAAGTACCTACCTGTCTTGGCTTGTCTATAATATAAGACTTTATTTTAGATAGTCTTAGCTACCTACATAGTACCACATACTTATTATTACTGCTGATACACTATAATAAGTATCTGTACAATATAAAGGAAAATACAGTACACTAAAGATTATTATAATATTAGTACTAGATAGACATAGAAGATATCTGAAGTGTGTTATGTTATCTACATAGACAAGTTCGTTTGTATTCGTATTATACTTATACTTTACTACATCTTGCTATGGTTTAGTTTAAATAGATGAAGGAACTTTACTTTGGCTCACTTTTACTTTAGTGAGTGAGAGCGAGTGAGTCTCGTTCCTTTAGATCGCCGTGTCAATTCCATCTTAGTGATGTGCAAAGGATATTAACGAGGAGAGTTCCACCCTTTCTTAGGTTAGCAGAGCAGAAGAGAATAGATTTCTTAGTTTAGTTCACTTTCGTTGAGCTTTCGGTTATCCGATGACTAGCATAGACTAGGAGTCTGAGAACAGAACTATCAACCTCCCATCCATCTTGTGTACATTTCCTCTTCTGCCATTCTATGGGTTGGGCTAAACTAGCAGCAGCAGCTCCTTCTTCCATTGCGCTTCCTCATATCCTACCTAGTAGGCTGCTACGTACAAAATACATCACACGACGCGTTAACTACTTATATATAAATATATATAGAGCACTTACTACATATAGGAAATTCGGTGTATTTAGTATGTATAAAAAGGGAGGAAATGGGATTTCCACCAAAGATATAGTAGATATAACCTAATCGACTGATTCCTACAATAAATACATGATTATAGCCGAGCAACGAAAGATGAATGCTTTATTATTCTGTATAACTTAACGCGTTTTACTTTACTCAGAAACATTTTCAGGATTCCTGGAAAACTCTCTCCAGTCTGGTTTGGACTGATTCTGGTTCTCGTTCTGGTTTGATATTCAATAGGTTTATTGACATTCTCGCACCGTAACTGCAGTGGAGTCCAAATGTGGATGCTAACTAATAGTAGAAAGGAAGGGGAAAGCACATCTCTGACTCAACTGAATGTGCAAAGTATGCAGAAGGTATTTATCTAATGTACCTATATGTGCATAATAAAATTGCACGTAATAAATATTTGTTTAGGTTATTTTAGAACTGTCAGCCGTTGCCAGACTGCCTTAATGTTTCAAAGTATAGATTCGATTGTCAGTTGAATTTGCATGGAAGCAGTCTGAGTACTTACGCAACTACATATATTTAACTGCATTACCATTGCCAAGCCCTTTCTATTTGAACATCAAGTTTAGTAATCCGCTGTTTGTTGTACTGTAGCTTTTTATTTTTTTCATGCAAGTTTTCAAATGTTTACTTAATGTGTTATAGACGAATGAAGTAAATTGTGCAGTTCACAGAAGTTCGTCGTTTGGATTTGTAAATACCTACCTCTGAATAATATTATAGAAATATATATATGCATTGCAAGGTAACTAAGGCATCCTTAATGTACAGTGCCTATCGGATTGGCAGTAAATTTAAATACTGCACATATAGACATGTTTTGCTTTTAGTTCATTGAATAAGTTGGTAAAGGAGGCCCAAAGTGATAAATATTCAGAAACAGGAATTCAATCTTTTTCCACGTTCACTTTTCTTGTGCTCTAGATTTTCTATTGCATAAAATGATGGGCACCTACTACCTACCCATTTGTAGTAGATATTCAACCTATATTTAATATGGTGGGTGTGTGGGTGGTTTGGTAGGGTTTAGTATGGTTTTAACATTAATGATACCTATCTAGATTACATAAGCCGAGTTGGCTCTCAATTTTTTTTATTCTGTTCCGCTGGTTTGGTTGTGTGAGAGGAGCTTGGAGAATATAAACGAAGTGAAAGTAGTCTTTCTCACAATGTTCACCTTATTTATAGCCGTAGTTTAAGCTAGAAAAGGGCTGTCCCACTAAATATAAATGTATGTATTATTTTACAGGGTGTTTCCAAGAATGGTGACCCCATTTTTCCCAGTTTAGCTGACCTGTAGAGTATTTAGGGTAAATTAAGGCACTGCACCTTATGATACATAGTACATATGATATAATAAATAAGTAGACTAGAAAATTTCAATTTTGCTCACTCCCCGGAACTGATGTAAATAGGTAGTAGGTAGTAAATTTCGATGAGGTAGAAATGGTAATTTTCACATTAATCTATATCATATACGGTAGCATCCCAATTCAATAGCTTCTTTCTAGGAATTGCTCTGTTATTAGACAGCAGTGCTACTGTCTACCTATATATGTGTAATTTATGAAGGGGGAAACCCTGTACAGTACATTATAAGTGAAGGAGAAAGTCCTTTAATAGTCAATGGGCAGATATACCCGTAGAAAATAGTTGAATTGAATTCAAGGAGAAAGGTGAATAGAAAATTTCAAATTGTGTTAAAACATTTGCTTGTACTACATTCACTGGGAGTGTTACATGTAGTGTGATGTGATATAGTTTAAGGTGCTTATAGAAAACGGCGTGGATGTGGAAGTTTGATGTGAGAGAATTGCGTAATGCCATTCGAAAAGATAAAGAAAGGCGGACAAGTGAAATATGCTTTGGACTGGATTGGATTGAAGCTGCTGCTACGTAATATGCATACGTAGTGTGCTGTGCACCTCTACCTCTACCCCTCTGTTTAAGTTTTAACTACAGAGCAATACTTACGACTATATTTGGAGAAAGTACGTGTAAAAATACTTTTGTGGGGTGTAACAGAGTGAAGTGCTCTCCATAAGAAACGTTTGCATCAGCAAGCTCACTTGAAACATGACATAACCCATAACACTCACTATGTACACTACACTACAACGTTATCTGTTATATTATGTAAAGAGAAAGCTAATATACTATAACACATGTATATGCTTCCATAGATTCCTATAATAACTAGTAATATCTATACAGTTAAAGTGGTTTTCTCCTTATTGGGTATACTGAAAGCATATCTATAGAAAGATACACATCGACGAGAGCGAGAAAACGAACACATAAAAGTATTGAATTAAATATACATAGAAGACAAGGAAAGAGGCGGAAGAAGATGCTCAAATTCTAACAAAGTGCAAGGAACAACTCATGGAAGAATCTGTATGAGACGAGGAAGGAAGTAAACAAGATACACAAAGTTGTTGTGACAGCCCTATTTCCAGATGGAAATGCTACGGAGAAAACTAACGAAAACAGCTTTCCCCAACTCTTGTTACTTTAGTTAGTTAGGTTCTTACATTACTATATGTACTACCGATACAAGTAAACAAATATAAATGTACATGTACAACATTCTACTATTATATTAAGTATATTCTGTATAGTACACCACCAAGCTATAGGAAACAAGAAAAAGTTGGTCCCCACATACATATATATAAACTGGATACTACTTGTACTATTACATACGTCCCCAATGAAGTGTGTATAATGCAGATATATATATTCTACACAAAGTCATCTTCATCTATATACAAGAACATAAGTGAGTAGTAAGTAGATCTATTTACTGTAGTATAAGCCAGTAGATTCTGGAAAAAGGACAGATGAAAGGAAAAACTTAAACTAGCTGCAACCTACAGATACCTAATAACATGTACCTACCTAATACTGATGTATATACCTCTAGCCAGAACAAAATGGTATCTAAACAACTTTGGGTTTGAGGAGGGTGAAAACTGATAGCCACAGCATAACGCAATAAACTAAACTACCTAAAGGTGTCTTAGCTAGCACGTACTAGAGAAAAAGCCTTCTTTTCTTCCACTTCCAACTCCAACCCCAAGACAGAATTACCCACAAACTTTATTTCCTAACTACTCCACTTCTTTATATCTTCCAACTCTAACTCTAACTTTCATTTTTATAACTTGTTTTACATTTACTGTCTCATTCTTTTGAAGACAACATGCAAATGCAAATTCTTTTGATTGAATGCAACATGCTTCTCACTCAAATATTATATCCCCCCATAAAAGATAAAAGTAAAAATGGATTTTCAAGTGGAAAAATACATGAGACGAAATCTGATGCCAAAAAAGTTAGACATATGGTTATGGTAAAAGTAAAAAGCACAATGTATTTGTGTTGTATGATAAAATGGCTAAAGTTACAACCACATAAGCAGCAACATGGCATGTGGCATGGTATTACACAAAGGAGAGTAGTTATTTAGGAAGTATTTAGAATTACAATACAATTACACGCGAACCCTCGTAAAACAAATGCTAAAGCATAGGAAACAGGGGGAATCACGTACACAGCAAGACTTACATTGTTTTTTCTCCCTTTTTGTCTACAGATGAGGTAATCGAGCTTTTTCTGTTGTCCATTATATTTACATCGGGGGTGTGAGTTAGACCAGTAAATTGAATAAGAATGCTATCCATTCAAGTTAAGCCTGTTATTAAGTAGTATTAGTTTAATACGACAGATATCTAATGAAAAGATATACCTACATAGCTTACTACTATGTATTTCTACACAAAGGAGGTTCGTAGACTACATACACATGTATAGAGTGAGTAACGGACGAACAATCAATGTACTTACATTTCCAATCGATATGTATTAGCGACCACAATGCTTATTGTTGGTAATGTGGAGAATGGGACAGAAAATGAATAGAATGGGAAAGTCTAGAAATCTTTACTAATGGAACAAGAGAAAGTAAAGCATGTTCGCCATACAAATTAGCAATGTTAGTATATAGACACGAAAGTTTGGCTTTTGGTTTGATGGTACATTGGATTCCTAAATGTAATAGGCTTTTGTTCCTATTGAAATCGTACATATGTTCAAGGACATAGAAATATAGCTAGTAAGTAAGCAGAATTGCTGTAAAGTCTGATGTAGAAAATGTAAGTTTTGAGAAGAGGACATGTCTTGGCAAAGAATAGAGAGAGAAATGAATATGTGTTCCTAAATAGGTAGAGAATAGGATAATAGCTTCGTGGGCACTTACTAAGTTACTGCATACATCTGTCTTGTCATGCCTTGTCTTTTGCCTTTTCCGCCTTCCTATCGTTTTGTTAGGGAAGCCCATATTAGTATAGGAAGCTACTTGGCCATTATGTGAGAAAAAAGTAGTCGGGACAAGTGCAGTCAACTTTAGACGAGGTAGTAGTTCAATTTTTTGGCTCATTGACCAATGGACTACAATAGCCTCACAGCCAAAGCTGTTTTCTATGCTATAATAGAAATACTTAGTTAGGTATATATGTCAAAGGCCAACGATATCGTCAAAAACAGGCATTATGCTTGGGGAATAGATTTCCACTTATTCCAAACATTTTTTAGTAAAATAATATGTCCTTTTCATGCAAGATCAATACTATTTTCCATAGAAACTATAACTCTTCCATTGATTTGCGTTCGAATGACGAATGCCAAAAATGGGAGCTCATATTTAGAACCTACGAATCATGGTGCCTATGACATAAATTGTACAAATATGACGTTATTCAGACTGTGCCCCTATTTATGTATGTATGTATTTAATGTACACCAGCACTTTGCAACGGAGTATCTATCTAGACGGCACTAATAGTATGTTGAGTATAAAAGAAGCATCAAACCAACTCAACTCAGACCAACCCCGGAAAGAATCTCTGAGTAAATACTACAGGGCTCTTTGAAATAACCAACAATCTATTTAAGAGAGCATTAGGGCTACTGGTGAAACGACACCGTATATTTTCTGAGCAAGACATCAACTAACGCAGGAAGGGGCAAAGGCAATAGCAATAAGTGTACAGTTTTGAAAAACTGGTTTCTTCCTTGTCACCATAATGTGAGGCTAATCGTCTTCTTGCTAGCTGTTTTAGCCAACATGATTTACAATGGCCGAAGGACAAGTGCATTGAAAACGTTATGTAGTTCCTTTTCTATCGTACATTCTTACATACTTTACACATTTATAACACATACTACATACATGCGTGGGAAATGATGCACGTAATATATTTAAAGCTTACACACACGCACTCTCGAATCCCCATTCGTGTATAAAGACTATTTTTTGTGGCAAAGGCAATTGTACTTATTCCTTTCAAGATGACAGTCAGTATGGGATTTTTGTGGCTAGGTTTTGATTTTAGATTGTATTACAGATATATCGTCCAAGGTCTATATATTACATTGCACAGATACATAGAGAGCTATCCCCCCAGCTCTGTTAAAGATTTAGTAATCGGATAAACATAACCCTTTGAGCAAACTTAGCAAATTTTTGTGTCTTGATCAATGGATTTATGAGCTTGCTTTTCCTCAAGAACCTAAGAAATATATCTTTCGTTTTCCAAGTTGACATGACGAATTTAGTCTTGGTACACGTAATAAATATAGTACAAAAGGGCCGAAAGAAGCTCTTAGGTTAACTAAAGATCAGCTAAGTGAGGCGAAGCACTGAGCTGATCTCACTCTCAGTAGCCATAGAATATAAATGGAACTTACTATATACATCCCTATTGTAAATACAGTTACTACTCATACTTATAGAAGAGATTTCCTCTCACAAAGACAGGATTGACTTGAAAGTTGTTTTCCTTTCAGTTTATATATAAACATTCATCCGAACTATAAATAAATGGATATTTACCTTTACTTGTACTTGTGCGTGTATACCTTTACGCTTACTTACCTTACAGTACAGAATACACAGAGAGATAAGAAGAAGTAAAGGGCTTAGACATAAACTTTTGCGAGAGCGACTGTTATTCCAGGCTGATCTGTGATCTATTTCTGTATGATAGGATAGGACTTAGTTACTTAGTAGCGTAAACCCGAGTCTTGTCTTTGTATTCCTTTTCATGTTATCCGCTCTATTATACTCTTTCCTTTTTAAAGGTTATTATTCATAAGAAACGGAAGAAGGCCATAGGAATATTATTATCTTACAGTATACAGGTTTCTTCACTTTCAAGAATAGTCATAGTTATATGATAGCATAACAAGTAGGTAAATATTACATTTCGTTTCCTTTTCCTACAACTTTTATATTGGCTATGACATAATGGCTCCTTTCCCCTTTCTTATGACCAAGGCAGGCAAGAAAAAGTGATATAGGATAAACGAGGACAAATTTGGTGACTGTGACATCTGAACGCTTTATGACATGTCAGAGGGAGATGGAAAGAGGATTGAGGATGCAGAACAGAACAGAACAGTCTATGCATGTAGTCAAGACTCACGACAAGTCAAGTCGAGTCAAGTTTACTCAAGACAGTCAGACGGCGACGACGAGCAAAGAGAGAACATCACATTGCATCACTTCTAACCTTTGTGAAAGCGAAACCGAGAACCTTACTTACTACGAATACAGAGAAAGACACCGAAACTTTCACTCGTCTACGAATATACGAATACTACTCTTGGCTAATGTTATACAAAACAACAGTCTATACTACCCAACAAGTAAGTTATCTACGCACATTATAGGAAACTGAATCTACTCTAATGTATAGGTACAGTGTGACACAAAAGTGTTTGTACGTAAAACAAAATGCTTGCATAAAATTTTCTTTTGATATCCTGATTTTATGGAACTTGTAACTTTCTCTTGTTCATACGACGAGCCTGGCTTATATTTTCAGTATATTGAATACTTGAATACTAAAACTTCAACAACTGCCCTTGGGGAATTCGGCCCACACAATATTTCTCTTCATTCTTCTATTTTGTAAAGTCGAAGTGCAAACATAATAATATTCATAATTATAAAGTAAGTAATAATGTAAAACTAACAAACCCTAATGAGGAAATTTGACACTGTGTTTTTGTGTGGGCAGAGAAAGTTCTTTAAAGCCTATATTTACCTTTTTCATTACTTTAGTGTCTTCTTTGCACAAATACTTACATGATATCAGTATGTATGTTATATCAAGTGTATTTAGAGCTATAGCGATTGTGAGTACGATTCCTATAGTTCCAACTTAAAATTTGTACTGGCTCGTGTACATTGGTTCAAAAAGGAAAAGGTTACATATACATAAAATGTATAGGGATAAAATACTTAAAGTAAATTGTATACTATACATAGTTACGTATAGTGCTGTAATAGAAGATGACACATCCTTGCAAGTTGAGAGACAAAAAGGAAATATCCCATAAAGCGTAAGAGCACTCTGTAGGTTTCCTCCTCCAGACTCACTCACTCATTCACATATACACAAATAGAAGAGGACATACGTACTCTAGAAGTGGAGAGAATAGCAGGAACTCATTCACTATCGTAACGTACGCTATACATAAAGATTTAGAGAGAAAGTCCATATCATCTGTCACTTATAAAGTCTACAATTTTTCCAACGACTTGCAATAATAAGGAGCTGAAAGAGGACATTTGTCCTCAGGAACGAAACCAAACGAATCTAGAAAAGTGTTCCTTCCTTTTTCAACTTTCTTCTGCTTTGTAGCTACTGTACATACTCAACTCAACTCACCTTCACATTACATACATATACGTAGTTTTTCTTACCAGGGCAGGACCACTAGACTACATAGATATTCGAGAAACCTCCTCGCTCTGGACTTTTATGTAAGTGCTTACCTTACATATTTACGTAGGTGGATGGCGATACAGATAGTAAACTTTCTCCTTTCTGTATATTATGTGACGTAAGTGAAGTACAGTGATGTACAATGTACATACCTAATGTAAATACTCCATCCTCTTCTGCTTTGCCAAGACATTTGCTTTGCTCAACAAATCTGCTGATTTCTCTTGTTGGCTTTTTTCTTTTAACTTATTGCATACTGTAGATCTGTAAATGGAATGGTTGAAGCAAGAGAGAACACGAGAACATTGCACAATTTCTGTCAATGTTCATGCTATTTACAGTATTGTGTAGTCAAGAAGGTAAACATAATAAACCATGGCAAATACGGCTTAACGGTATTGGAGCCAAAATGGCAAAATCATGTGAATTTCAGTGCCCCAAGTGATACAATACGCTTTTAGCCAAATTTCACATTGCCACACATAAATTCCACATTGTCCCAATTAGTCGGGGCATCGTGATAAAGTAAAATTGATATGTGCATTTAAATTCGCTAACACAATTTAAAAAGGTTAAACCGTTTAAAAGTTACAAATAGAAAAGTCTCCCACTTATACTACACCTACCCATTTACGAATTCATCCGAGCTTGTACCAACGCTATCCAAATGTGAAAACAGAATTTTAAAAAGTTGACCCCTTCAAAATTTATAGCCTGGAAACAGGGCTCGTCGGACATCGGACGGACACAAAATGCATTCTCATAAATGTATTTTCTCAACATTCCGATACATTAATAATGCAATATACACAACATAGGAGAATTCGACTAAATAAATATGCGCATACAAATAATACACTCAACTTATTCAAGTTATTACGATATTTATGTAACTGCGAACGTTCATTGTTTTTTATGGACATACATTGCAACTTGTGATGAAGTCTTGCTTTAATAAACCTACAATATTGGTAAGTTGTTGGTACGTAGCAATTTAACATTCACCGCCTTAAGATATACACGCATTTCATTTTGGAAAATGTAAAAGTCACTTTAACTTCCATTTGCTATGGTAAACTGGCAATACATTACATATTTTATTTTCTATCAATATTTGAGTGCCTAGAAGCGCATACTTAAACTACACCGAAATACTTTAAAAGAATCTACAACTAATAGCCCAACCAATAAGATACATAAAACAAGGGTGGGATATGCATACAAATACAAAAGTATGCATCCAATGCGCCAAATTGTGTACGGAAATAATTCGTTTTATAGTATGTAAAAATAAGCACTGCACTGGTTGTGGATGCCACACATGAGAATTGTGTACGTGTACACAAGTGCTCCTTGAATGATAATTATTAGAAAAATACAAAATTTGTTACATTCACAAACAATACTCATTACAATTTGGTTTAAATATAATTATCTACAATTACCATGAACTATTTATTTCCCTATTTATGAATTTTTTCATAGGAATGTATTCCCTGTTTTGCTAATTACATGTAAGCATGCACGTCCGGGCTCTGAATAAAAGGTAACATGTTTCTTCGACTAAATGTTATGCAGTTCATATAGCATAAGTAATAATACTGTACAACCGTTGGAATATTACAAGTTGGCTACGCATAGCATATGTGTTGCATTGAAGTGTAATATTATTACAAGCTGTCTACAGCTTTCGCTTTCCACTGAACTACGTAGAAGAGAAAGGTAATTCAAGACAAGACTGACTCTGACTTGACTTTCCCTGGCCATGCAGTTACTAGCCCCAAACCATTTACTTCAGTTTCAATTCCTTTACTGCTTTCTGGCCCATACATACATATATACATACAACTTCAACACAAACGTGTATTCCACTATATTTACTGTATTTCTGCTCGCTTTGCCATTCTACTATTCTTTCATAAACCTAGTTCACCGCAGAAAACCTTGCCACTCCATTCTCCAAGGTCTGTGAATCGATATCTTCCAATTTCTTAGTCTATAACTCTGCATTACAGTACAGTACAGTTTACATTTTGCCAACTACACACAGTCGTAGATTTCTTTCTACTTTTAGTCTAGCTCTGGCTACATACTTACATAAAATAATGTTGCCCATTGATATTGCTAAACAGGAGTCGTATTAGAGTGAATGCTCTTTTATTTCTATTGATGAGGTAGCTGTACTGGACTTAGTGACTATAGAGGTACATGCATACATTTCTGAATTTGACAATATGGCTATTGTATTTGTATTTACTATTTATTTATACTTTCTTTTGTATTAAAGTACATACTTTCTATTGATACGTACAATAGGACAATACTTAACTGTCCAACCAAACGTACGCCAAAGACAAATAAAACCCAGACATACAAAATAGTAATAGTACCTACATTACATATTATTTACACTCTGTCTTCCTTTTGTTTGTAATATTTACATTCAACCCATTTCATACTTCATATCATATTGTTATATTTATGTAGCAGTAGTAAATATTTACCATAGAACTCGTAGTACGTCGTATTTACAATAGTTGTGTTTTTGTTATGTTTATTTACTCATCTGCCGTAGCTGTAGTTTCAATATTGTTACTTGCTGTAGCTACTTATACGATATACTGCGTATAATACACTTGTTCTGTATAGTACAGTAGTAATCCATTGGAGCGCCAAAACAGGGCAATGGCAAGCTGTAGCCTTAAAGTCTGATGCATGGTTCCTTCCTTCGTTTTGGTGAGAAAGGCCGGGTAACCAAACACTAGCACGCTTGGCCAATCCATACTCTCTATTTTATGTATACTATAATAGTATATTTTCAATAGTGCTGTCTACTATGTAGACATTATATTTCCATTCGATGCTTACATTTGAATATTTAAGTGTTACATATATACATACATCTTTTCTCTAGCATAGCTAATAGAATAATGTTTAGCAGCAGTCAGTGCATAGGAATAGGACCAGCCTGGGATACTATCTGTAGCGTAATATTATTCAAATCGTGTGAGTGGGGCTTTCCTTTACGTCCCCGCATGAAATTTACAAGTAACAAACAGAATAGATATCAGAGCGAGAAGAGAGCCTGAGGAACTGGCCTGATTCTCCATTGCTCTATATACTCCAGATCAAAACTAGAGAACTTAAAACCAACCTATCCCAGAAGAAGCTTCGCAAGCTTACCAAACCATTCACATTTCCCATGCTACTCATATAGTACATAGTAGTATACTCAGAACAGTAGGAATATTTACTGCGTATGTAAATATAAGCGTAAGCTTCTATAAAACTAAATGTAAATATGTAGTGGCTCAACCCGAGAAAGTGAGAATGAGGAAAGGAAGCCCATTTTCACGTAATATACAAGAAGCCTTAGAATTTAGATTGTTCTCCACATTGTACACAGAAAATAAAAATACACTGCAGCATTAAATTACATTGCATAACGGAAGGAAGACACAGGAATGCATGTTACCCAGATTCTCATAATGTATACATAACAATATTTTCTATTATACAGATATAAGCACCTACTACCTATTAACATAGTATATTCATACATACATAACTTCATGTAAAGTAATACAATACAGAGAATATTATGATGCGAAAGTCTTATGTTTCCTCCCTGACGTGACTGAGTTGTATCATGCATTACACTGCATTGCTAGTTTACTTGTTCATAGCAGCAGCAACTACAGAATGTACGTAGTAGTATCTAATGTATGTACCTATTTACAACATTGATTGAATTGCAAGATAAGCCAAGCCAAAACCACTTGAGTTAAAGCCAGATCCAGACGAGATGACGATGAGTTGCTCGACCCAAGTTTAAAATCCACAGTATAAGAAAGCATATCCCTGACTGGATAAGCTAAGTAAGTAAACTGAACTTCACTGCACTGTCCCCATTAGCACATACGTTATGTTGCGTTAAAGTGAGTATGTAGGGTAGGAAGAACTGACATTACACAAGTTAAGTCGACAAAACCGAATATGGGAAACCACAGCCTACTTAAATTGGGAAGCAAAACTTAGGAAACCCAAAGTGAAAGAACGTTGGTAACAGTTTCAGTAACTATAGTACTATAGTCTGTTTATAATCAACTTTATAATAATTATATATGTATTCAGTATCTATACAGTGGTATGTACAGATCGTGTGTGCATCTATGTATGTATACTCTATAGAAGTATAAAGTTTGGTACAGGATGCATGTATGGATTGGAAAGAGGAAAGGCGAGGAGGATTGTTAATACAGACATGCATACTATAGTAGCTACACATGTAGCTACAAACTAAACTAAACTAAGTTGCCCAAGTAGAACCATCGATAGATTGCGAGTGGTTAGTTAAGTATACGTGAGGAACACGAAGTTGTCTCCTGAGAGAATGAATGAATGAGTGAAGATTCTAAGAGCTCTTCTTCTGCTGAACCCATCGTTTATGCCCTGTTCTGCCTTGATGAAATCTATTTATTTAACAACCTCATTCTCCCCTTATTCACGTTCACACGCCAAACCAAGTCAAGCCACATAATATGACATACTTTGTACTTATACCTAAATATACTAGACTGTCATCATTTACTTCCCTATTACACTATTATATTAAACACGCTTCATTATTAATATATAGAGATCATCAAAATCTTTCCATGGAACCTTGAAACGTCCACCCGTACAAACAAATTTGCAAATAATTTGTACATGCATCTCTAATGATAACGAATCAAAATAATTATATAGCGCATGTAGCAAAATTATCTATCGCATCGGGGTTTTGAATTTCTAGAACTGTGGATTCTTCAGCCGTACAATTGAACAAATGTTTTGTGACTTTCTTAGTGTTATTGCAGTTTCAAAGGTTCAACCGTAGGGTCACTGATTATAAGCAACTATTGTCGTGTACGATCTTTAACGCGTTCCTTAAACAGAGAAAGAAGAAAGTGACGGAGAAAGTTTGCACTTACATAATTTACTAATCTACAGAAAACGAGTAGAATTTTGTTGTAAACGAACATCAAAGTTAAAATGGAGAATAGTTACACATTTCAAATTATGTATAGCTAATACTTACAAGTTGATTTCCAACTGTTTAAATCAGTACTGATGAGTATCACTTCTCAATAAGCAAAGTATTACAAAGATATACATTATATTCTTTATGTAGGAGAAAGTAGGTATTAATAGTAAACTCGTAAGAAATCATGTAAAGTATAATATAGGCAATAATTTCTAACGTCAGTAATTGGCTCTGAGCCTGTTGATATTCTCGGAGCGCAAATTTTGCACAATGTATGTACACATGTAATTAGAAAGTTCCCCAATGAGCATCATGTACGAAAATAGTCAAGTTTAGTTTCTTTGAATGATTACTTATGTAACAATTTGCATGCATAGTACATGGCATGGGAATTGGAGTTTAGTTTTCTTCAAACTTGTCCCAGTGTCGTTGTAGCAGTAGACATATAATGACTTACAAGGATATTTTGACGTAAATGAACATTGCATTGTTAATAATGCTTTCCTGGAGTTTTAATTTCAATAAGGAAGTCATGCTAATGTATTAAATTAGATTAAGGATCTTACTAAGTTACTATGTGCAATGTAAGTAAATATATTTGTAACTACTTTTAATGAGCAGGAGTCTCATTGACTTACTCCAAATGTGTTTTAGCCATCATCTTCTAGTACGTAGGAAGTTGAGTTCAGTTTCTTCACTTATAAATAATTAGTGAGTAGCAGTAGGGAAGTCGTAACATGCTGCTTTGAATTATGTAGCAAGTGAAATATTAATAGCCACTGTGCAAGGGTTAAAGACATACTTAAAAATGTTGTCACTTTCAGTATGTCAAACTAGAGTAAGTATATAGGCACAACACTAGATTTACTAATTACTTTGTTAAGTACGTGCCATTTTGTCATTAGTGAATTGAATTCAAGAGAAATTGTGTTACACTCATAAAATAGGTTAGGTACCTATGTATACTCCCAACCTACCTCTTCCCACTTCGTTCAAGAATATTTTAGAAGCTGCAGCTAATGTTCCTATAAAGAAGAATTTATATCTTCCCTAGTGTCTTGAAAGGTTTTTGTCAGTTTATGCTTCTACTCCTCATAATGCATTTTGTTTGCAATCTGAATCTGCTGAGTTAAGTTGAGCGGGCTGTATGTATGGGCACTGAATAGATTTCCTTTCGCCTTGAAATTAATTATAGGAATGTTTTCAACTTTTCTTGAGAAATTCAGTTGGCTGGCTGGTTGAGGGAAAGCAGGAGCTGAGTCTGAAGGAAAGCCAAAGCTAGCTTACTCTTACAACAGAATACGTTCATTTATTTTACAACTTATTATTGTCTACAATGAAATGAGAGAAAGCTAAGGAATTTAGGAGGTAAGTTACTTTATTTAGTACTATTTGCCATGGCTTGCTAGTAGCTAGCTTGCCTGAGCTTGGCTTGGCTCAAGTTGAAGTTAAACAACATGAACTATTTCAATTCCATTTCAAGGGAAGTTGTTTGTATGAGTTGGAGATAGAGAATTGTAGGTGCTTACTACTCACTACTTACTTTACTTTATGCCCACAGATGAATACAGATTGTATAGAATGTATGTATTTAGGTAAGTAAGTGCATACGTATATTATTTGTAATAGACGCTCTTCTGGCATGTAAGAATACAATCAGGTTGGAGTTGGAGTTAGATCTGAAGTTGAGCAGAACAGTGTAGAGTGTAGAGTTCGCCGTACTGCAAACACTACAGCCATAGCTAGTGGGTTGGGCTGGGCTGGGTTTGGGTTCACTTGAGTGGAATATAGTTTTAGAGAGAGGAAAGCGAGTTGAGTGAAGCATTTCATACAGACACACATACACATCCATAGACTAGACGTAGACGGCAGGAAAGGAAACCAACAATAAGTATATATGTAATAAGTATGTACATATAATATTATTATGTATGTACAGTATATATATACATAAGTAAGTCGAATCAAGTCAAACCAAGGGAAGAAAAGGGAAGGCACATCAACCAGGCCAGGATCGCTCTTTTGGCATCCCATACATTTTTTATTAAATCCCGATTCACGCATTCGGCATCAGATAAAAGATAGGGAAGGAGCAGGGAAGGAACTTGACGAGGACTGATGTGCTATGATGTGATGTCAGTGAAGATGCCATGAAAGAGCATCTTCTCAAGCATAAAGAATCAGCATCGCCATCGCACACTGCATCTACATTTGTACATATCATAATATCTACTCACGATGTTCCCGATATACTTTCTCTCACTATCGTTTTTCAGTCTATGCACTCATGCATTCATGTACAGATGTAAGTACGTACTTATGTGTATAGTATTCCTATATGTAAATATCTACATACAAACAATCATTCGACTCTACTGTACTACATAGGTATTGAAATCCCCATTCTTAATATACATACAGATAAAGGCAGACATATTATTTGTATGCCCGTCCACACATTTGAATATGAGCACTTATATGGAGACCTTTGGTTTCCTTTATTTTCATTTTCGACGGAGCTTTCTCTCGGATGCTTTCACTTGTTGTAGCTTGTAGGGCATACGTTAACTCTATTATTATAAATATAAAACAAGCCACAATGACTATAACGACTGAAAGTAAGGACTTGTGAAAATTTGAATGCTAGCTATAGAATAACATATTTATAAGGTTTGTAATATTTAACATACAACATAAATAGAGTAGTTATGTGAATGTGCCTACATAAATAAACATGTATAGATATTCAGGGAAACCTTATTTTATATTCATTCGCCATTCTCGTATCTATCTTTGCTCTATGTACTGCACATCCATAAATAATTTCAACTCTGCTATTTTCTGTTTACACTATAGAATTTTGTGTTTTGAGTAGGTTCGGTTTCTGGTTCTGTTGCAGTAGAGCAGTCAATATGTAGATTGCATGCAAAAATATATACAAGTTTATATCTACTATTTTGTACAATATTGAGAGAAAGCTAGAAAAAACGCAGTACTTTTCCTATAGTATTCGCTGTTTATTTAAGTATTTTTGTGTATATCTGTATGTATTAGAGCCAAGTTATCGTTTACTGTAGGTACTACTATAATAAATGTATTTATGTATGCCATCGCCAAGCCAGGCCACTTCCGAGTGCCATGGCCTACCTCTACCTGTATACTGTATGTATACATAGGTAGTAAAGTAAGTAAGGGAAGATTGTACGATAAGGAACTCTCTCCCTTTCATTTCAGTTCCCCATTTCTTTCTGTTGGTGTTTTGTTTGATTCACATCTGTATTCCGTGAAAGAATAGTTTAAAGGAAACATGGCAGCTATAACTGTAACAATTTAATGAATTGAATTCAAACTAATGCAACGGCAGAGATAAGTGTGTGTCACTTACACGTTCTTTGTGTTTAGGAGAAACAAAACAATCCTTTCCCCACTTTCACTCTACGTACTGTAGATTACGTGTTACGTACCCCTATTACTTACGTGTATACACGTTTAGTAAAACTCTTCCATGTATTTGTAGATTCGTTTGTTACGGTAAATACACAGTAAGTACTATACTTGTATACTACTTTGTACTCTTTATAAACTCTTATAGGTATAACATTCTAATTGTACTGTAACACGTACATAGTTAAACTAACTACATAAATTCGTGGCTTAGTAGAGATATACAGTACTACACTATGCGATACAAACAAAATTATGTACTTTTGTGTTGGCTAAAAAACGTATGTTGTAGTCGGGTAGGTATGCTTTTGGTAAATACAGTAAAACAAAGTATTTATATTTGGCAGATATATCTGAATTCGAAATTGCATACATGTCCTGGAAATTAAGACCTTTTAGGCTGGAGAACCTTTTGAGAAAAATTTTAAGTTTCAAAACTAAAATCCCTTAATATGACTTGATTTTAAGGCCATTCCAGCCGCTGACATATATGGTACATCTATACGTTTCGTTTACCGATCGTGGGCTTCATTACAGGGTGGTAGGGAATAATGTGTTACATAGGAGAGCAGGAAAGGAAAATTGTATGCCATTAGTATCACGGAGACAGCGATAACATCACCCCAAACAACATAGTTGCACTGCACGGCTCTTCGTGTGTATCTATTTAGCCATTGTATTGGAAATGTAGCTCTGATGCAGTTCCGGCAGTTTTTGTATGCATTCTATTAGCTGTGAGGATATCGCTAACCCATCCCATCTATCTATATTGTAACTATTGGTGCTGCAGTCTCGCTGAGTTAAGTTTGGAGCTTTATTTTTATTGCTAATGGAAAAACAGTTAAGAACCGTCGGAAAAGCATCAACCTTTGCATTAGAGAAGCTCATTAGCTCCTATTGCTAAGCACCGATACGGTCAAATTTATTTTTCCACCCTTGACAAATAGCAAGAAAAAGCTTTTCCTCAATGATCAAAAGACTCTTCCAAATTACAACAGGAAAATTAGCAATTTCATCACGGAAGTTATCATTTGCATTCATTTACATTTAGAACCACCCTGTAGCACCTACTTGGGTTTTCATTTATTTACGCTTTGGATAAACTCTGTGGCATATTTAGCTATTTTCTAAATTGGTCGGGTTCACAGGAGATAGCATCTATTTTTGTTCAGCATGCAACACCCTTCTCCTATTTACTTCATTGTTCATGCTAAACCTTACAACACAACATATAGCATCACAAATGTTTGCTAATGTGTTTCTAACTAATATCCATATATAGGGAAAGTGGCCAGGCCACCTTTTTCATTATTATTTTGATTTTAGTCCCAGAAATACTCTTTTTATTTCCATCACATGTGAAGCCTACATATATAATTTCGTTTGCTATGCATTCAAGCTCACATCCATCATTGTAAGTACCTCTATACACATTTCTACGTTGCTACCCGCCATTAGGTAGCTACATATATTCTATGCACACTTTGCACACACTATATTCCAGTAAGTTACCAGACCACAACGCGGGGTACCATACATAAATATACCAATTTACTTGTTAGGGGCATATAGAAAATTATATTCTACTTAGCGATAGCTACTACATTCAAAAATACATTGACATGATTTTTTATTTTCCCATTGTACGGTCAACGAATAATAGAAAAGAAAGCAGATGTGCGTAGTGTACAAAAGACATGAACAAAGTAGACGCACACAATACGGCCGTCCAAAAAACTGAAGACATGCTTGAAGATGAGAAGAAGAAGTAAGTAGTAAGTCGCCCATGCCTGCCTATTTTCGTCTACCACAAGCAAATACCAAATAATTTCAAGTTTGAATAGAATAGCATGACAATCTATGCTTTTGGATGTCTCAGTTGCATGGCTTTTCTTGGTCTTATGTAACAACCACATACTTATAACACAAATAAAATCCTACCTAGACAGAATTGTATACAAACTGACTTCTGAATAGAATCAGTCCAATAACCTTTCTTGTCAATTTCTAGGAATACTTATCTTTATATGTTCCTACATATACAGATACTTATATTGAAAACACAATCATATATTTACCTTATGCAAGTACCTACATATACCATACGAGTTTTATGAATATATTTATTATTATCTATACAATAAAGTAGAATGCAGAATCGAGTTGAGAATAAGTTTTAAATCTCCTTTCTTGTTTTGTTGTATTGTCTTGTCTATTCTAGGCAACTGACTCGTCAAATCGACCGCATTCCAAACGATTTCTTTCTTTCAATGCCTACCGTCACTTCACTCGAATCATTCCTATACATCCATTTCGTGATGACATGACTTTCTCCACTTTGAATTTTTTGCCCAATTTGATGACAGTCGGCGACTGCATTGCATGTGTATGCCTTACGTTGAAAACAAAATCAATCAAAATCAAATGGAATCAGAATCAACATTCATCCAATTCCACACATTTTTATATTTGGAAGGTACTGGCAGTACACCATGCATAATACATTGGTTCTCAAGTTTTGCTGTTATAGTAGTACAGGCGTACCCATCAGAATTTATGTATAGGCCGTTTCTATCCTTTTTTTCGAAAGTTTTGCTTCCTTTAGACTATTCATTTTTGCTTTGAGTGATCTGTGTGTATGCAAGTCCCGTTATATACGTTCCGCATGTATGTTAATAAACTTTTCTAATAATTATGATATAATCATAGGTAGTATACATACTATTTAATTACTTGATTCAAGTAAACATTTTTTCTTTAATTAGGATTAATTATGATTAACATTTTTTAGCACTATAATTGTAGATTTAGTAAAACTCAAAATAAAACTTGTGTAGTAATATTCCACATAATACCTAACATCACTCTGCAAATTAAGAGAATTGGAGCACACAGGTCTTGGATAATGTTTCTCATCGGTCAATCCACTGTGCACGAGCCGAAATTTTATTCGTGGTCTAGAATATGATATGCTATGCATTCAGCAGCTATATATATAATGTATAGACTTCAAGCAGCAAATAATCGTGTATGTTCATGCATAATAATAGTACCTATGATGTACAAAACTGTCTTCGTGCTACATTATCTGTAATGCAGATAAATCGTATAATGTTGCATCTAGGTTTTACTTAATAAGTAGGTACTTAGTACTGTCATAATTCCTACAGTACATAACTTTATATACTTCGGTCAGATATTCAAGCTTAGCATTATACATATTAGAGAGACAAGAGAGCGTCAAAGAGAAATAATGTAATTTTCCAAATAGTTAGTAGACGTAACAAGCTCATCGTTAGTTACTCCGTATATTTACTACAAAGTCGACTACAAGAGAAGTTAAGCTAAGCTAACCAAGTGAACCAGGCCATTCCAGGACCAGGCCAGGCCACTCAAACTGAAGTAGAATTAGAAGTACTTACGTAAGTAGAACTAGGGACATTACATTATTATAGTTTCCTCTGCTCGCTTTAACTATTCAATTACTTCTTTCATCTGTGTGTTGGATTACATATTAGAGAAGCCAAAATGCTCACATTAGCTTCTGGACGAGTGGACTTGAGTTGGGTTGGGGAGAAACGCAATCTGATCTACAATGTAAAACGTAACACTCGTTTGGAAACCGCGATGCGATGCGTTGAACTTAACAGTACCGTAAGTATAATAATAACTATAACAGATATCACGTGAAAGTATAATAGTTACTAAATACATAGGTACATGTTATACGCTTGCTTATCTCTTATAACAATGTGCTTGCCTTGACTTCCCGAGGATTCTATTGTATTTCACAGTAGAGATACCCATTCTGTTGCGTTTCTGTGTTTAGAAGCTATTACTCTAGTCATCCATTTCATTAGTGAGGGACTGAGCTATCTTACTTTCACTCACTCACTCACCCAGTCGACCAAGTCAAGTTCTTCTACTAACTCCACTAATACAATATCTACTGTTACAGAACTACTTATACTAAATATGTACATATAATATACAGATATTGTGTATGTATATGTACTGAGAAAGCAAAGCAAGGGAAAGATATTTCTGTGCTATTCTGCTTTTCATAATATTACTACCCATCTACATGGAACACAAACAATATTTGCATGAGAAATAATGAGATTTGTTATGGCACTTGACTTGACTTGACGTTATACGGTATGTTAGAGCACAGCAAAATTTCCAATGGAAAGTAACGGGGAAAGCAAAGGGAAAGTTACGAAAAATAAAACGAGCGTCTAATAGGATATTCTACTTATGTAAATAATATACTAGTAGGGGAAAGAGTAACTAACGTGAATAAATATATTATCTACTTACAATGCAATCTAGCATTTATGTCTCTATTTTCTCTTCACTTTCCAAAATTGATACGCGTTGTGTATACACAGAGAAAAGAAAAGGATGGCAAAGGGAGAGTGGATTGGATTGGAGTGGATTTGTGTAATGTTAAGTAATATAGGTATTAATGTGCTATGCGAAGACGAGACAGTCAACAGTAGATAGTACTTGCCTAAATACTAGTGTGTATATTATTATCATATGCCAACAACCTTGTTCAACATTGTAAATAACATTGTAAAACTTAAAAGGCTAAGCTCCTACGGTTTATACTTATGATATGGCTTCCTTCGTGAGTATATGTAGCATGGCCATGGCATGATCATGATGATATCATTACTCTTAATATATTTAATGTTTTTATGCTTGCTTACTGCTTTTACCCTTTTAGCATATGTATTTAGTGCACTTTATGTTAGCTACTGATAAAAGGAAGAGATAGGGATACTTTTCCATTCCCTGCGTGCTTGTTACATAGGATACTATACTATATTGTGCTTATGTAAGTAAGTAATATAGCAGGGAAAACATAAAAGTTTTCCCTATCTTTGCTGTTGGCAATTATATGCATTAACGGCCTTTCTTTTACTTTAACTTATATAGCCAGAAGTCCCTATAGGTATTAAACAGCAGTGGTGTGTTGCAACAAAACTTTTCCCTGCCATAGAAAGTATTTACAACGTACAACGCATTACTTTGGCTTGGCTTGCTTTTGCTTGTAGTTTTTATGTATTTACGACTACATTCCATGCTTTGTCCGATGAGACTAATAAATTAGAGTTAATTCATTGTTAAGTAATTCTTTACGGTTAGCCACAGGTATTTTATGTAATGACTCTGTGATAAAGACGTAATTTTGGTTCAGAGGAGCATAAATCTAGGATGTTGCAAGATTAATATGACTTAGCAGTACCTACTTCCAGAAATAATGATGGAACATGTCCAAAGCGCCATTTCAGATTAGCAACTAATGAAAATTGACAAGAGTAATTAGTTAAGTATTTAGCTCATGGATCTACACTATCCCTTTGAGAAAATGGATATTTACTCAGAAACCTTATTACTTACAGAGCCTGAATTATATTTCAAATACATTAGCCTTTGTGATAACAAGATATTAGTAACCCAGTTCATCATAGTCATCACATCACATCACATCGGAATCACTTCGCATTTAATTTCACATCCCAGATACAAATACCAATTTTGAAAAGGTAACTACTTAAATGAGTATATAAAAGGAACTGTGACAAGTTGTATAATGTGACATAGTAATGGGATATTGTATCCATCATCCACAAAGTGGGTAGGTATTGCTTAAGTAGTTTGTGCTATATCTGCAGATAATATGATTATGTATTGATACTAGACTTTATATAATTCTGGAGCAGTTTGGGCTAATAAGTAGCATTAGCAATACCTAAGTAGTAATATGAAAATGAAGTGATCGATTGCCTCATTTATCCTTTGCAAGTATAGAGTTCAGTGGAGTTCATATTGAGCCGACATTCGTAGAGAAGTAGTCTGGCCTTGCTTTCCTTTCCTTTTCCCTTGTTCATGTCAATGGAACAAAAATGTATATAAGTATAGAAGCCAAGTTGTTCTCTCATTCTCTCTCAGCAGATTTGACATTGACTGTTTTTGATTGTGACGATTTTGGAAGAAGGCGAAAGGAGTTAAAGAAAAGAAAGAAAATGAGGATAACGCTCTCCACATTGAATGTGACTGGAGAAAATGGAGTTAGTGTGAGTTCAGCTCAACTGAAGAAAAAAAGAAAGAAAAGAGCGAAGAAAGCAAAAGGAAGAAGGAGACAGTGTAATGCAATGTAAGTGTATCCAAAGGCAAGTGTATCCAAACACGTTTGTAAAAAGAGCCTAGAAAACTAAACTACTATGTACAAGTAGACAAACTGACTGACTAAGTGTAATTGAGGAAAGAAAGGGAAGCCGAGGCGTAGGCGAGGAAAGAGAAGAGTTCCAGTTTAGCTGAACAGGCTTCACTACTACTATACAGTACTGTACTAAAATGTTCAGTCAGATCAAACCAAACCAGAACGAGAGCAAACCAAGTCTGGTTTGGTTTTAGGAAAGCAGAACAACCATACCACGGTAGTGTCATTAGGAGTGCTAAAAGTATTTTTTGAATGGAATGGAAGAAAATGGAGATTTTTATGCTCTGGTTTGGCTTTCCTTGGTGTTGTGTGGCAGTGGTTTGCTTTGGCTTCCTTTACTTCGTGTGTATGGTATACTATGCTATGTTGAGAAAGCCAAAATGGGAATGGAGAACTTGAACAGAGTTTAAGTTAAGTTGGGTTAACTTAAGTATATGATGTGATACTCAGTCGTGTGTAGTGTGTGCGTCTGTAAATGTAGCTTTCTTTTAGTCGAAATTCCCTTTTTTACTTTTCACTAAAAAGTTTCGATTACAAAAATGTGAGCCAGCCAGCCAGCCACGTACACGACATGTAGTATGTAGTCATGTTACATACAGAGAGCTATACCTAAGCATGTACTAATACATATAATACTAGTTCTACCACTTGCATCCTATGATGCTATACAGAAATAGAACAACTCGAACAAGTGCAACATGCAGTGCCCTGTATATAGTATCGGTAGTTCACACTATTATAACTACAGTTACATAGACACATTACATTCAAACTCTCTATCTCTCTCTAATATATGGTTTCCACAAGTTTGCAACATATTAGTAGTACTATAAGCGACTGGAATGATCTGGTTTGGTTTTGCTAACTTGTACCTAATATGTATAAAGCTACAAATAGTTTGTGCCGAGGCTTATAGTTTGGTCAATTCCCAGTTCACTACACTACAAGTATAAAAGACATGTATGTGCATATTCTATATAAAAATATCACAGAGAAAAAGAAGCAGCGGGAAGGCAAAGCCATCGAGCTGTGAACAACTTGGGTTTTATATTGTTATAGTTAGTGGTGGTCTGGTAGATAGAAGGGAAAGGAAAAGAAAGAAGTGCTAGTGGCAAGAGAAGTGGGTAATAATTTCAGTTGGTGTGCGAGAGTTGAGTTGAGTTTGCTAAAGTCAGAACAGAACTGAAGATATAGAATAGAGCTGTCCAGTTAGTCCCAGCCAAGCCAGACCAAGTCCAGTTCACTCCATATCCAGCGAAAGCATCTTTCTATTGGTATAACTTTATATGTGCCTATATAACATACTTATGAAGAAATATCATATAATATAAGTATGTGTACATTGGTCTGGATCTGGAGTTGAACTGCTCTGAAGTTGTTTCCCTTTCAAAGCTCATGTCTTCACTAACTATGAGTTTACTTACCTACTAACATAACATAACATACGATCGAAAGACTCCTGTGTATGTACATATACTAGTATATAGGTAACCTACATTAGATAAAGTGGGGGAATATCCCCACACATACTACACTACATACACAAACTGGATTCGTTGAGGTAATCATCTGATGGGAAATGGTCAAGTCAAGTCAAGTCAAGAAAACTCAACTCTCTTTCTCTTTTGCTCGGACCATGCCATACACTACACTATCCACTCAATCTCACTACCCACTTTCTTTTCTGTCTTTCCCTTTGGTTTCAGTACGGTAGTAATACTAAGAAAAGAAAAGTGTATCTATATGATGTGGTCTGGTCTAGTTTATCCTGGTTCTGGTTTAGCTTTATGTAGGTACAGCAATGCGCTGGGACGTTATGTTATACGATGTTATGTGATGTGAAGGAACTAAGTATGTAGTGTATGTATATGTATACACGATTCACATCTCTATCTGGATGTGCTACTCTTTTATATTATTATGTTGGCAAGTTGTGTAATGACCATCCTTGGGACTAACGCAAGGAAACAGGACGCGCCTACAAAAACTTACGGCTAGAGCTAAGGCTAAGCTCTGGCCTTATCAAAGCTTCTTTCTTATTACTTATTCCATGTTCTATATATTAGATGATAGTTTCAAAACATCGTGAACTGGATAGTCGATGTACAGTACAGATTGTAATGTTACTATACTATATAACATAGCTCTGTTGTGTTAGCCAAGACAAGACAGTTAAGAAAGAAATAGTATACCTACTGAAATTCCCAGCTGAAATGTTTTCTACAGTACGTAGGTACTAGTTTACCCATTTACTAAGCCGTCTCTTTTTCTTTTCATCTACACTCTTCTTAGTTAGTTGGTATAAAGCAGTTTTGCAATAGAGTACGTAATACTTTCTATATAGTACTACATACTAAATACTACATCAGTTGCAACATCCTTAAAGATATTATTATATGCATGTAGTTGTAGTAACACTTCCAACCAACAACGTCAGGGTAGTTATTGTTAGTAGAAATCTTAACAGTTGTTGTTCTGTTGTGCAGTGCCGTTCTAGTTGTAGTTGTGTTGTAGTAGTACTTGTCCTACATAATCATAAGACTTGTCTTCTGCACCGCTATGTCTTTCGGGATTATATTGTACTGTACTAAAGAGGGAGAGTATTAATTCCAAGTTTTAGATAAACCTATTTACAAATACGAAAAAAGTTCATTCTTTCTGCCATGCCCTATATAAAAAGATAGAGACACTCAAGTCAACTCAAGTGAAGTTGCTGGCCTGGCCTGGTCTGGCGAGGCTTGGCCTGTTTTGGCTTCCATCGTTGTTGGTTGACTTGGTTAGAGGTGCTATGAAATTGGGACGCGTCACCAAGTAAAATTACAAGTGTGGGATCATTGTGCATGGCTTGGATTGTGTTGTTATTTTGTTACGTCATGCAATCCTATGCCAAGTGATAGTGCCATGCGATACGATTTATATACACTTCGTTCTACTATATTAAACATGCTACTATTATGTGTACCTACCTAACCGTAGCTGTAGTTTGCAAGTAATTTACACTAAACATAGCAAATATAGCTAAACAGCTTTATGTAGTTTTAGATTTCTTATGCGTATACTATGGCTATACGCAACCAAGCAAGCCAAACCACTAAATAACAAGTATTGCAGTACTTACTGCTTTTCTTTCTCTCCTTTCCTCAACTGCATTATTGCACGTTACACAATTTAGCATAGGCACCAATAGAATATTACTATACAGCACACAGCAACAAAATTTGGTCTCAAAATCCGCCTTGCTTGACATGGAGCCCTGCATTGTGCTGTATTGGACAGGCACGAGCAACTTTGGCTATGGCTGTTCCTGTTCCATTCAGCTGAACCACACGACTATTTATATTATGTGCGAACTTGCCATATCACATACATACAAAAGCGCTCTACTTGATTATATTATGATGCTGTTGTAGGTATATTATATAGATTAATAGTGAAAGTGTTGTTGCTACAATTAGAATTACAGTTTACACTTTGCATTACCGATTCTTCATACGTATTACTTCGGGACCTGCTTATACATACGAAATACAAGTATTTCTATTTTCTTTAGCATAACACTACAGGGTAATTCAGGAAGGATATTTTTGTTTTACATTTCGCAACTTTCCTTTTTTACTCAGAATTCAAAGAGAAGATACATTGCCAAATTAACGGTAAACATTGTTAAAAGTGCCTTTATCAAAGAATATTTAATAAAATGCGCCCATTTTGGACTCCCCTGTATGTATCTCAAGTAAAAGTAGAGAAAGTATATTTCTTCACTCTTGGTCGAATTGTGTTTACTGCATAAAGTATACATAGTGTACGAAATATATCAGATGTGGTGGATGATTATAGTGAACACGAAGTTGTGTGTAGTACTGTATGTATTTGTATGTAAGTAAATGTAAGCAGTTATTCTTAAATGTAAAATGTAATGTTACGTAACGCTAAGTAACGTAGCACAACGCAGATAAAATGGATTTTACAGAGTGTGTAATGTAGCCAAGGCTCCTTTAGGTAGCACTATTAAAATCCATGAACAAATTCATACACTAGAACATGCAGCACTACTGTAGTGGGTAGTGGACTACTTAATGCTGTTGTGTGATGTGATAAAATGTATTTAGAGTGGAGTAGAGTAGCAAGGGTAAAATAAATGGTTGTACAATGTAGCAGTGCTAATGCTAATACATAGTGCTGTGTACTGTAGTACTATAGTATATACCTATAATGGTTGGTTGCTCTATCCTGCAATAATTCCGGAAGTTGATAATGTTTGGAATGAGTTTGAGCTGAATGAAGACTCACGCTTCAATTACTCTGCTTTAGTCAAGTCACTCTCAGTCTGGCTGGATTTCGTTTGAGTTGGTTTGATGTCATACTTAGGTTAGTGTGAGTACATGTACAGTGCACACAGGGTCTTTGGGAGTGTTTCTGTTTTCTAGCATTATTGAACTTTTGGCTATATGTCATTATTACTTCATTACTTAATATAAGAGCACAAGACACCGCGTATTACATAAAGTAAGGTAAGCATTATGGTTTCCTATTTCATAATCATAAGTTATAATAAGTATTAGATTAGTACTGCTAATAGATATGGACAAACAGTTCAGTGAAGTTCAGTTCAGTTCAGTACAGTGTCATATGCAGTGCATTACATACATAGATAAACAGCCCATGTTTGTAGTTTGTGTTTATCAGTTATGTATCTTATGTAGAGATGTAATATAATATAATATAATGTGTAAGTATGTAGGCAAACATGTCTATCAGAGTGTCCTGTCCGTCTGTCTCTGGCGAGGCTACCCTAACTGTCTATCTGTCCGCCTCCTAGTTTCTCCGTATTGTGCAAACAGTAGGGAATTCTATTAGTAAAGGAAAAGTTAGTTGGATTTTCTCCATATTATATCTCTATGGGTCATGTCATACCATATGTAGTGTATAATGTTACGTAACAGTAACAGTAGTAGCATGAGCCAAAGTAAAGTAAAGTTTTGCTCGATGCCCTCTCCTATTCTGCGTATGTACACAGAAGATAGGTTATTGCAGTATAAATGCATTCGTATATAGTACTAGAGCTAACGCGACCACGAGTAATGCTAGTAGAATTGCTTGTTACATACTAGACTCTCAAGTAAGCCGGATGTAGATAGGTAGCTAAAAGTTATATATATTTATAGGTACCTTAGAATAGCACACCACACCACAAGTTAAAGTCATACTCGTAGTGGTAGCTGTAGAAACTCTTTAGGGAATCCGAATGTAATGGACTAGGGCAGAGAAACCTTTGATCTGCTAATGTGCAGCCCTTTATTACCCCACAGGATCCGAGCAAAGTCCAGAGTGAATACGTTTATTATCTTGTCTTCTCTAGCGTACAAACATATTATAGAGACAAACAGTGTACTGTAGTCTAGTGTAAGTGTAAGTGTAGTATATGTAGTACAGATACAGATAGCTTTTAGAATGAAACATCGCTATCACTACGCTGAATTCTCTTTGAACACTTTTAATATCGTATGATACGTATAATAAAGTTGTTGTACTACAGACTACAGATATATTGTATGTGTACTACATATTAGACATCTACTGGTCTGGTATAAACGTGCATGGAAGTTTAGCGTATGGCAGAGAAAGTCCAAAAGAAAAGTTATCTATATCTGTACATTTAGATACAACTAATATCTGGATACAGTAAATAGGACAGGGATTCTTCCCTTAACCAGGGAAGTAGTTTTGGTCTTCTTACATAGGTCTTAGTTTCTCTTTAGCCGTTGAGATTGATGCGTGAGAATTAATCTGAGATAGTTAGACGGATAGAAAAATACAAAAGAGAAACAGTCGAGTCGAGGCAAAAGCAAGCCAACCACATTTCCTTCCTTCCTTTGCATTCACAACGCAACTCTCTTAGTTAGTGCGTAATTCAATGTAATCTCACTCATTTTCAAGCCAAGCTAACAACTCACTACCTAGACTTGCAATCTTCTTAGTCTTAACTCTTAACAGAGATGTTCTTTTATTAAAACAAATTTTTTATTACAAAAGTTCGATTATAATGTCGCTCTATAGCGTAGCTAGTTTGTCAGCCTTTTTTCTTCAGTTGACACTCATTTCCTTACAATTATGAATTGTGTCTTCAATGTCAATTTTAAACCAAGAAAGGTATGAACTTGATATATAAATTAATATAAAGCAAACACCGACGTGGGTAATTCCCTAATGATAGAGAGAGTGAAAATGTTTTATAATGTTATAGTTGCAAGTAAATAGTATAAGTGGACACATTAGCCGTATAAAATACACTGTTGTATCTGTAGAGTATTACCTTATCTGACTTGTCTCGCCTGGATTAGGTTTATGTTAGGTAGACATAGACAAGTTTAGTTGCCGTGTGCAAAAGCGTATCAGTTGCAAAGCCAATGACTACCTCTTTGCAAGTTACTTCCTTTCCTTTGAGTCTTGTGAGGAGAAAGGTCCTCACAGCCTTCTCCGCAAATAATAAGGGAACTTTGTGTTTTGTCTATGTGTAATGTGTAACTTTCGTCTACTGTTACCGTGTGATGTGATGCGGAATCTCTATTTACTTGAGATATTATGTGTCCCTTAACTGCTAAGCTCCAAACACTATAACAACTGCTTACAAGTGCGAGTTTCTCTCTGCCTAAGTAACGTAACGTAACCTAAGCATATAATATACTATTAAGAAAAAGGAAAGGAAACGGAATCACCAACAGCAATAGACAGACGATGCCACCACGCCACGGGTTCTTAAATGTTTGCTTTTCATTTTCATTCAATCTCTATGTGTTATATGTATACAACTAAATCCATTGTAATCTTCAAATATAACTATACGACCAAATCAAGGAAAAGCTACATACGTATATTTATTAGAGGACAGATAACTATATGTCTTAGGTACATAACATTCCCATGCACAAACTGCATGGGAAAGTTATGGCAAATGCGTGAGAACCAACCCACTTTTGTAACTTTTTTAGATGTACTTATAAAGGCTTCCAGTTCAAAAATAAAATACAAAAAAAGTTAGTGGAGCCGATAGTGTGTTTTTTTATTCCTGTTCCTTGCAACATGGCATTAAAAGCCCAAAAGACGCTGTAAAAGTGTTTCAGATAACGTGTTTACCGTTTTTCTTAACCCGCAAGGTATATTATTATTTCTTAACCCGCAAGGTACATCTGCAAAGATGTCTCCGAAATTTATGTGTAAAATATGTAGAGAATTCCTGTCGCTTTAGTACATATCATGGGAAATTCAGGAAAGAGGAAAAAGTGGCACCTCTAACTTAAACAGGAAGCTTTGTGTGACTACGGCACATACACTCTAACTCTAAGATTTTGGCTTGGCATGACTCTCCCGTTAGATTCTCACTACTGTGTGATTTTAGCTGATTGTGAGCAA
>JAQFYC010001443.1:0-34367 GCA_034694165.1 Tomocerus mixtus | reverse complement strand
CTTAACTTTCATTGAACAGTATGGCCATGGCCAATCAGTTATTTAGGTACTACTTGTGTATTTTATTCCTACGTATTTCCTATAAGCGTCTTCGCTTCGGTTTCTTTCAACATAAACCTTTTGTTTAAGTATCTCATGAAACTTTTACTTTTTCAACTTCCTCAGCCCAACTATTTTCAAGTAACACTTGTCATAACATACGTAGTTAAGATAACTAAAACTAAAATCTAACAATCTAACTTCATTCTCAGGAAAAACATTTCCATACTTTATTGCACAGTGCCATTCACCCTGCAAATTGTAGAAGCTCCACCTCCAACTTTTATTAAAAATGAATGATTTACTTAGTATGTACAATTGAAGTTCAAACTTGATTTAGTAACAGCTGCGGTATTCTACAAAATTATATAAGACAATTTACAGGAAAATAATCTAATATAAGAATAGTATATAATCTTATGAGACTTTCGTAATAATTAATTGTATATGTCAATAACATATTGTTCACTAACTTATTATATAAAATACCTACTCTATTTCATTTTGCAAAAATCGTACCTAAATTAGCGTAAGATATTTCTACTACTATACAATTTCGACAAATTATGATAAAGTATAATAATAAACAATAGTTTTGCGTACAATTTATGAGAGAGATACTTTCTAAAACAGATGTACGTTCTGAATAAGGATTATTTTTTAATCTTTGATTTTGATATGAATTTACTATTCAATGCTATACAAAATTAAATATTTAATAAGTTAGCAGCCACCTTTAATTTACCTTCGAAAATTTATTATTTGTAATTATTATAAATAGTAGATTGTCTGAGTTCTTTTTTGTTACAAAACTATCGATTTTGAGCTTCAGTTATAATTACATATAATTAATTAGTATTAATCTGTAATTAATGTTAAAACACTGTTAAACAGTCGAATCAAATGAGTTTACGTTTAGTTTTGGTTGAGACGAATTTATCTACTAACTAACTAAAGAAAGATTTAAGTAAACTGTGAGTGATGTCATAGATGCTTAAGTACATAAATGAGGGATAGACAGACTTGTCTTGTTAGCATACCACAACATTGCCGACAGACGGACGAGACGAATCGACTTGTGCTTGTCGAAAAGAGAGTAAGATAATAATAATACGACAAATCTTTTAAACTGTACAAACAGTACACAGTACAGTACACATACATTTACTGTATATACATACATTAGTATGTAATATAGCTGTAATGTGTAGGTAGTTAAGTAAAATAAAAAGGTTTCGGCAAAAGTGGAAAGAAGAAATAAATATATGTATTAAAGGGAAGAGAAGATGAAAGATTCCGAAACCCGAAAGTTGGTCTCGGGTTGGTTGTTGGATGTTGACTGTTGCCAACCGAATCGAATGCAATATCAAGCCACACTACCTACTACCTACTTTTCCTTCTGTACCATAAGTAATGCTGCATTCCGTCTCTTTAAAGAAACGACTCAATTATGAGTTTGAGTTTGAGTTGGGCAGGATGCCAAGTTAAGAAGACAAGAAGGGTTACATATATATTATCTGAACATTAACATTGGCATTCGATACACCGATAAATCGACAACATACCGACATGTCGGCAATTCGATACACATTATATAAGCAACCCATGCCTAGGTCATGTCAACTAACGTAATATCACGACAGGTAGCTATCTCTATAAATAATATTATGCTTCTCGTGAATATACATTACGTAGAAAATACCTACATAATATATTGCTTGTGTATTTACGTTTACAAAACTATGTAAAGGTAAAGTTCTTGCTTCTTATCCCGTTTTCTTTCAGTTTTCTGAGATTTCTATAAATGCACATACCTAGGCAGTAAATATATATTCCTAAAACCTATCTACCTAAGCTAACATTTCTAAATCCTTAATATATCTGTAGTTTAAATGTAAGAATATATGTACAAATATCCTACATATGGTACATAAAGGTATATTGAAGCTTTTCGCTGGTATGTGGCATGGAAAAAAATCAAAGTTATGCATATAAAGAAATACAGTGCACATTTACACATGTACAATATGTTTCCTAAGCATCTAGTACCTATATTATTCTATTTATAGACTAAAACGTAATATATTAGTATCTTATAGTACGTACGATAGTGTATGTAAGTAATGACTATGTATATTGCCTAATATTCATTAATACACTTCTTATGTAAAGATATTACCTTTTCGTGGTCAATTCACGGTGCATGGTGGGTGTAGGATAAGACAACTTAAATAGTATTTAATGGGAAAGACGTGGGCGTACGTAGAACAGGGTCGTTGAATACAAAAGCCGTCTTCTCGGAACAGAATATTGCTATTGCTATTCCTGCTCTCTAGGATTGTATTGTAGGTAGATGAATATTTAAATAGTGTGTTGAAAGGGGAGGCTTTTCTGCTTAGAAATACAATAACTTCAACTGAGCTCCTTAAATACTTAGGATTAAAGGCTTACTCTTAATTTAAAAAGTATATTAACTTCGTGCATGCTAAAAGACTGTGAGGAAAATGTATTTTTTTCTAAAACCCTTCAAAATCTGCTTGCTACTTATTATATACTACTGTAGTAGCACTATACCTACCGTCAGCATAAATTTTACATAAAAGACACATGTATTCATTTCTTTTTTGAAAAATAAATTGATTTAGTACCTAAGTACTTTCTATAGTAAGATGAAGATGATATCATCATCATGAAATTATGCCTACGCGAGATAAGAAACATGAAATGCTACAACAGTTTTGCAATTTATGTGCTGTATGCATTTTTGATAACTATCTAGTGCATACAAATATTGCTGATAAACCAGATGATGATATGTTGTAAGATATTGCTTAAGTATACGTATTTTTTAGGAGAAATGAGTTTAAAAGGTAACTTACGGTGCGTCAGCATCACAGATGAGATCTGAATCAGAATCCTTGGGTTTCGATCTGTTTTCATCGTTATTTCGCAGTGCCAAACTGTAAGAACCAAAATTTTTTACGGTTACACTCATCTTGCCGTTTGGTAAAGGAACTTTTAAAACTTTTAAGGTAAACAGTCAACTCAAGTGAAGAATAATATATTTTAGTAAGGCAAAAGTTTAGCGTGTTCTGCAGTTAATGCGTAGTGTAGGCTGTGGGAGCTCTAGTGTTTATCAAATCAAAACTTAAATACTAAAACACTGCTGCTGTGCAATCACTCGGCTCAAGAATTTTGGCGTAAAGTGATATTATGTAACGTTGCGTATATGTGATCTTTTTCTAAATATATACTCAATACTACTAAAACTACTCACTTGCTTATTGTTAGATCTATTACTACTATTACACAGTTTTTTCTCAAGTAAGTACCTACTAAAAAGTTTAAACTAAAGTAAACTAAACACTTTCCTTAGTGTCTTGTCTATATATTAATGCATTCAAAAATTCAAACACAATAAATACTGAATACGGTACAAGAACAGTTTCTGATTCAATTCTGAACTGAAAATCAAAAGAATTCGCAACCACAACAGTACAGTACAGAGAATAGAGCAAAGCAGTTCACAATTCACAAAAAGTAGCTACTTATATGTATAACAGAAACAATAAAGGCTATTGATAACTTTTAAGTATTTATGGTAGACTAAATTCCACAACAGTAGCAAAATCTAGAATAATGGCAAAGGCAACTGCTCCAGTTTCCTGAAATTGTAAACTCTAACTCTACTACATACACAGTATTATTGGATCAGTAACTCAAGGAGTAAAAATATTTCTTGTTTATTTATCTCTAAACAGAAAAAGAGATCTCACATCCCTGTTATACCTACTACCTACAGCGTGTGCTACTAAATATCAACTGAACTGAGCTGTCTTCAGTGTTAAGAAATTAGTTTCCCTGTCAAAAAGACTGCGAGTCTGTAGTTTACTCGTTTAGTCTACTGAGAAAAGGTGTCAATGAGACAAAACCAAATGGAGGAAACTTAGGTCCCTAAATAAAACACTAAAATAAACTACGCAATGGAAAAGTAGACAAAAACAATAAAGGAATGTACCTACTGATATATTACTAAATACCTAACTCCAACTCTAGAATATCATACACAAAGCTACAAAGTGTATGTAATGTACATTGCTAATGTTACGTACTACGTAGTTATGTGTGTTGTGTACCTAACGAACTAATGACCCGACTTTGACTTTGTAAATACCTATCAATATTTCTGTTAATCATTTCTGCGTATAGATATGTATATGTGGTAACTGTTTGTATTGTAACTTTGTAACTATTGCAATTTACTGTTAATGCTCCTCTTACGCACACCAAAATCACACTGTGGTCCAAATCAGGCCATTTGACGAACTAGTTTCTAGTTTAGTGGCTATTAGGTATTATCATGACAAATACAAGAGAAAGACAAATAATTATTTATGTATATACATGCGACATAACAGCTTGAAAGTCAAAAAGTCATCGGCATACCTATGTATATCAGTATATTCATGTCGTAGGCTCGGAGGTCTCTATAGGCATATGGACCCTAAGAATTTCCTTCTTTTATTTCTTAGAAAAACTAAATTATCGATATGTAATTTTAACTTTAGGGTTCTGTGTTAAAAATGTATACATATATGCATTGTGTGGAGAAACATTTTGCTAAAACTGCTTTAAAATAAAATTAAACGAATTTAATACTCAATAAGCGTAACATTTCAAACAATTTTGAAAAGAGCTTAAAATTATTCGTTCAAAATTACATTTGATGACTAGTTTCGTTTATATATGGATTTTACTGTGACTTGAGGTCCATTATACCCTCGACATACATAATTATCTACATAATTTAAAGAGAATTGAATATACAATGCAATGCAGCAATTTATTATCTATAAAAGCAGAAACAGAAGCTAAAGCCCAGCTTGTCAATCCATTCTTAGAATTAAGCGCACGATCCTAAGTCCAAGTTAGTGTTCGTACCATATTATAGAAGCTACAATCTCTGTTGAAAAGCCAATAATAAAACCAATCCATTGAACTGTATATTATGCTTATTATTATAATACCCTTCTATTTGTATGTGCTTTAGTAATCGTAATCGTAAGCACGTCAGATAATGCATGCACACTCAAAGTCAAGCCAAGCCAGTAAATAATGCACTATAGTACTAGGTATAGCTATTTAAGCCATACCATTATAAATAATGATAAGTACTTAAACCACATTTACTTACGTAACATAACTTTATTAATGTCTGACTGTCTGATACTCAGCTGCTATTTATTTATTGTATAGGTGCTGTATAACTGTATTAGTATACTAAGAATTTAAGTACCTAGTTTCCAAGATATCATGTTGCACTAAATTACTAATTTGCTCGGTAAGTAAATAGGTAGGTACAAAACTACATAACATCCGTTATAAATGGTGATAAGGTTGCTGGACACACATACACATGCATAATATAGGCATTATCGATTACTATGACTATTTAGTAAGACAATAGGGTCAGGGTAGACTTGACTAGACATTGGCTGAGTAACTAATGAGAATTACTAATGCAAATTAATTATTTAGAACACATTATAAATTAGGACTAAGCGAAAGCTATGTAATTGTGGCATGTACATAAATATAATACAATATAAACGAGTTATAAGTTATAAGGAGGAAAGAGAAGATGGAGGTCTTTGAGGAAGAACTCCGGCAATCCAAAATCCAAATGCTGCTAACCTATATTACTGATTTACATATACATATGCGTAATTGCCACATTTAACTGAAAATGAGTCATCCTTTAAAGACAACGAAAAATACAGTACAAATACACATTAGGTCTAAGGTTAAGCTGCGAAACAATGAACACATTATACGGTTACGACACAATAATTACGAATACATATACATAATTACAAATTACATTTACATAAACTTCAGGGAGATTTAGGAGAGAAAAGGAGAGGAATAGAAAACTTAGCTGTGGCTGTAGGTAGGCCTGTAGGAGGAAATACAAATAAAATATTGTACATTTGCATTCAACAAGCTAAAACTGCCTAGTGTGTTTATATGCTTTTACAATATGTATATTTATAGTAGTGATACATTATATAGTTTTTCCTAAACAAAATAATTATCTAGAATTGTAGTGATTTTATGAGTCACAAGAAGAACAACAAGGAAATTAAAAAAGTAATTGAAGTAAGTAATAGTTCTAGTAGATGTACTAAATATTGATCATTTAAGTAAGTACTACTAACTAACATGATTTATTATCTCTATGTAAATCTCAATAAGTTGTATTATTTTTGGGACTGAAAAACTAATAGTTATGCATGACGGACACTTTCAAAAATACATGTGTCAATTTTCTTCAATTCATTTCAAGTTTTGTAACCTACACTTTAAAGTATAATCTAAAAAAACGTTGATAACCATATTAAATTTTGGACTTTGTAATGCTACAATTAAGGTAAGTTGTAAATAAATCAGGAAATCAAACAAATATTTGGATTATTAAATGAAAAATCATAACAATTGAATACATTTCTTAATGTTCCTCTGGTTGTGTTGTGGTTATGATGCAGCTGGAGCTAAAATGTAGTTTAACCTTTTTAACTAGCAACTAACTGTAACTTAATCCATTTAATATTTGTTATTGTTATTTCAGTCCCAAATATAAAGATGAGAAATCTTTGGGCTATTATTGTACTAATCTAGAATTTTATGGCTATGACCTTAGCCCCTACAAAGTACAACTAATCTGTATACATACATGAGTAAATCTTCTGAAAAGTATAAAAAATAAATGTGCTAGGAATCATTATTCGATCTGATATATGGTTTATCTTAATCATGAAGTATGTAGACAGACTGAAAATAAAAATATATCGCCGAAACTAATTTGTAATGTGTTATGGTTCTGATAAGGATTTTTAGCTTAGTTTTGCAGCACAATGTGTTAAAAACATACCCAAGGTATCTCAGCACAGGAATTTCTAAGGACACTCATGTGCTAAGATATAACCAGGGTTTTCTTGGGACAATCTTTGATAAACTTACAAAACCCGGTATTTTCGTAGCCACATTATGCTACAAAATTGTTTTAAACCCAAACTGGACTGATTATTTAAGATGTAGGAATATTTATAATTTGTCAATACAATTTTGCTAATTCTACATTTATTCGGAGACCAAGAACAGAGAGAACAGAAAATAAAAACAATAGATATGAGAATTATGATAAAATAAAAGGAAACCTATTTTTTCTGACTGAACTGAACTGAACAGTAAAAAGAGATAATTTTGAGAGAAAGAGAATGAGGAAGGGACGGATGAGAATGTGAGTACGAACCAGCAGTGGTTTACCAACCATGAGCAAGAGCAGCAACAACACCAACAACGACAGCGATTTCTCGGTGGCGGTTGGTCCACATTTCGAACTCCGTTCAGTTGTCCCCCTTGTTGTCCATTACCACCACCACCGTTACCACCGCCTCCGTTGTCCTCCTGGTGACCATTGGAATTAGAGTTGGAGGAGGAGTGGTTCGTCTCACTCACACTCCGCGGGCCGCGCTGACTATTTCCGCCGGGCGAACTCCCGCCTCCCGATCCCGATTGCTTTTCTGATTTACTTTTATTATTCGAAGACTTTTTCGGCGTTTCTTGCTCCGAGCTCTGCTCTTGCTGCTGTCCTGAGGAATTGGTCCGCAGACGAACACCACTTCCTGTTGTTGAGCTCCGTTCCTCATTTCGAGTTGTCACCTTCAGACTCTTCTCGCTTTCCTTTGTCATCTGCAAATACAATAACATGACAAAATTAAATTCAGCACAACAACTAGCCGAATTATTTCTTTATTACTTTCCCTATGCATTTCTTTGCAGAACCAACTACTGTGTACAAAGGTTAACCGTACAAAATAATAATTCTAGAGTATTTCTAATTTAAACCTCAATTAAGCTTGCCAGATTCTTCTTAAGCAAAATTTTAGTATGATACCTATTCATCAGTAATCCAATTTAATTCTCAAAAAGACACAAAGTCGGGAGAAGCTAAATTTCCAGATTTAATCTTCAGTTCCAGAAATTGGAACTGAACGAACTAATTGCAGGTTTTAGTTTTTATCGGTGCTATTAGCTATTTATATGCGTTTAAGTGTATTATATTTGCAAAATTCAGTATTTATTCTTGTTTTCTAGCATTTATCTTGCTTTTTAGTACAATATACTGATTTAAATGTATCTGGCAAACCTAAAACAACAATACCTCCTCTTCCTCCTCCTACATCATTAATTTAATATTTATTTTATGCTGACATTACACAGTAGTGTTTACATTTACATTAGTATCATTTAAGTAACCAAGCTAATTTAACTTTCATATCACGTTTGTCTCTTCTCAGACATTTCATTTGCACGATTGCACGTACGAAGCAAAAGCAAGCAAACAAAAACAGGACGACAGTCTTTACTAAATGCTTATTATTATTATAGTTTGTAGACAGTAATACTAATATTGGAACAGTTCCATGCATAACCATGCCGTAGACATGACCATTAGTAGTTGTTAGAAATATAATATTCAAGTTTTCTCACATAAAAATTCATTGAAGCCTTTAATATCATTTTGTCATATATGCTATGCTTAAACAACCCCGAACAGAACAGAAGCTTTGCTTTACACGGGTTTTGGTTAAATTCGTTGCGTAACGTCCTCGCATCGCTAGCCACATAATTCTACTAAACAGCAGAACAGATATTGTTGATGGTTCTTGTTCCTTTCATCCTCACCACAAAAGATAAAATAAACAATGCGATTCTTTCCAGTACAAACAATACATACAAATATGTACAAACCAACAGATATATGTAAATACGTGACATTACTTATTTTATTCACAACTACATACTAAACGTGTCGCCACCCTAATGATAAGAATCCACTTTACTTGTAAATATATGTCCTGGACACACAGAGCCACAATCATTGCCCATTTTTTGACATTTCCATACGTTTTGTTCCACATTATACAAAACTACTATACATTCTTAATGAAATACACCCAAAAAGAGTGTAATGTACTTTACTATGTACAATTATTACAATATGCAAGAGACGATGGGATTTAATTTTGCTAAAAACAAAAATACTTGCACAAGTGTCTGAAAGTACGATGTATGAAGGTAAATATTATTGTACTGTGGGCCTAGGACATAATATACAATCACACAATAATGTTAGCTATTATAGTATGTATAATATAAGCAATATGTGTACAAAACTAAAAAGTAGTATACATAGTTTGCATAGGTTTAGTGATAAGCCCTACATCCTATATGTCACTCACTCCTACAACCAATATATTTATATTTATACTAGTAAGTCCTATTACATATTTATTATGTATGTATCCAGTCACTTCCGGTAGCTCATACGTGACGCTATGACAAGCACAAGTTCTTAAACAGAGCCAGAACAGGCCAGAACGTGTCTTATCAGTTTCACGGCATTTACCATCCATCGCTATACTAAATACAGTCGCTTTCTACATAGAAACCTCTTATCTTAGCGGTAGTGCGGTTGTAAGTAGTTATATAATACTAGAACTTTGTGTAGGTAAATAAATATGTCCTGATATTTGTAAATTGTAAATATGTACAATTGTACAAATTATTTACAACAAATGTACAACTCACTGATTCCCGCATGGTATGTATTATAATAATAACCCCATTTAATCAAGAGTGAATTCTATTTCGGACTTTGCACTCATGAATTTGCTTGAAATTTTTTATTTTGTCATTTTATTGGTGACAGTGGTGGTGTACCAACATTGCATTTCGAGATTAACTAACAAAGTTGAGTTCTTCTATACAAGCGAAAAGTACATATTCGTGCATTTCTACAAGCATAAAGCAGAAGTCGGATAAGGTACTGTAAAATTGTCAATTAGGCTTCTACTAATAAAGGTTTGCATGTTTTCAACTCCCGGTTCACTAAAGGATCTACAAATTATATATTATGATAAATAAATAATTCATGTTAAGTCAAATTACACCTATGGCGTTTAAAACGTATTCTACAATGTTTTTTGATTGTGAAAGTAGAAGATTATGCGTTTAGTTTGTGTTTGTATAGAATAAATCAACTTTGTGCTTTTGGCTATACAAGTCAAAGATATCGTATCAACTTAAACTACAATATTTACTGCTGCAGTTGTTACACACTATCGTAACAAATATATATGGAACGTGTTCTAAAATCAACACCCGCTAACTAATAATATTATGTTTGAAATTTTATTGTACTATTAAAGCAATTTAGATCAAATAGCACTGGGCCAAACCTTTATTAAATTCAATATTATTCAAAATTCTTTGACAAAGGATAAGTCAACCTTTCTTAACACTTTTTACCGAAATACACGATGTAAACATAATACTAAATATATGCAATTGTCAAAGAACAATTGCTTATTTTATGACCGTAACGTACGCTTATGTACATTACATAATTGTGTTCTGACATCTTTGCTGATCTCAAGGTTTTTTTTAGCAAAATGTCATTTTCTCTTACATGTAAGTATATGTGCTATCCAGCTATGTACACAATTCCTATAATTCCGTCCATCCTGCTAAAGCGTCCACAGAATAGTATTCATGTTAAGGAGGCATGTAATGAGAGTAGTATCTAAAAAAGTGAATTATATCCTCATGAAGAAAAAGCTACTTTAATATTTACTAGTCATTGGTACACCCATCGCATAATTGATAATGAAACACAACTGCTTTGTGATTCCGATATATTGTTGAAATATTTATGTGCCTACAGAGTCATAGACTCCAGTTCTTGGTTTTATTAATAATATTTTACTTTTCACGAGTACAACTACGAGTATAATGCATTTAGCTACTACGTGTATGGGATTGATAATCTGGGTGATATATTATTTGGCAGGAAAAAGCGTTTCATATCATATCTCATTCACAGAGTGCTGTATCTGCATTAAATACCAAGAAGGCGAGGCGAAATGATAGCTCGGCCTGCCCTGACTCATTTATGTATTGTGCAGCATTTCTATTCTATACTATAGTAAATATAGTAGCACTTGTTAGCAATATTAATGGCTAACCTCAGTCAGAAAGATCTATATAATCATCAAAATGGAATGCTTTCTAAACACAACATACATACTAGGCATTTACTAGTGTTTGTGGAAGACAACGTATTATATACTTACTTCATAAGATTTATAGATCATAATAGCTGAGCTAAAAATAGATTAATTGCCAAGAGGTTGCTGTTGCTACTTCGCCTGAAAGTGCACCCAATCCAGGCACTACTATAAATAATAATATTAAATCTGTAGTAATAAACTACACGTTCTTTGCTTTTCCTGCTGTGCTCTACTGCTTTATTTTATGTGTACTTAGCAATACCTACAGCTAAATACATAAAGAATCAATATAGATTGGAATTTTCCGAAGCTTTAAATAGTTTGCAAACTACAGCTCCTAGAAAATGCTATTATATTTATAATCGAATAAAATATGGAAATAGGATTCTATGCCGAATGCTATCCAATGGTCCCTTTCTATGCTAAAGAAAAATGTATACTGACTCGTATTGCTAAAATACTGTGTGTCCAAAATTAAACTACTCGAATCATATCAAAGCAACGTTTGTAATAAACAATTGTAAAACGGTGTAAAAAAGTACCGGACTGTACAGGTTTTAAAAGCGTTAAAAATTTCCCAAGCAATAAATTGGAAAATAAACGCATTTAAGTCTGAGGACTAACTTGCACGTTGACCATGACCTTTAAGGTTATGAAATCAAATACTAACGTGTGCTGGCACATGTAAAATATTAATTTCATGATATTATTATCTTAAAATAATGTCAGCAAATGCAATAAGCAAGTAAGTAAGCAATATGTTATATAGTAGATTCTATTTTTACATTAACAATAACATTATTCAAACCAATTTATATATAGTCTCACTTTCAATTCAACGTATCGGATATCTGAATGACGATGACGAAGGGGAATGAAGAATCAGATTGTGAAACCTAAGAAATATCTACGTACATCAATACAACACGTCGTAAGCAGTACAACCATATAGCTCCACATCTCCGTATTGATTGCTTATTTGTGTGCAAAATAACATTAGTATTATTGTAGACGTAGTTTATTTACCTTGCTGCTATAACGTCACACTAGCATTAACCTTTGTTTGCATTCTACTGTATTATAGATCGCCAGTTCAAAGCGAAGCTCTGCTTCCCCACTAAATGTCAACTAAAAATAAGTTACCTAGCTATATGGTATACTATTACATTTTACAGGTCGATATTTTCTATATTATTCTGTATGCAGCGACCATGCACATTCCTTGCAACAACGATCTTAGTAGAAAGGAAAACGAATCATGAAAAACAGTAATAATTGCTTAGGATTTGAATGATTTAGTCTTTGAAACACAAACGAGCTTCAGCAGTATTCATCCACCTTTGGGATAGGTAGCACGATTCATTAATATTAATTATATGAAAATCGATCAAAATATATCAATGCGAATTGGGAAGTAAATAAAATATCGGGCGGGGAATAAAAATAGAGGTATAAAGATAACTAGAGATGAAATTAAAAAATAATTATGTAGAGACTTTGAGACAGTTGAGAGTTAGATGGGAAAGGCAGCTCTCCCATTATTGGTAGTCGAATATTTATCAGTAATAGAAATGATTATGCAATAAATGGAGTAATTTTGTTACCAATTGAAGAAATGATGTATTGAGAGAAATACAGATAATAAGCAAATTATTACATAAGTTAATAGGGGGAGTTTACTTTAGTATGTATTTTCCGTTAGTGAGTTCAAAAAAGTATTACAATGCGAAAGTTCCCTTGTCGAAATAAAATTACTCATTATTAAGTAACATATTATATCGTTAAGATCCTCCCTCTTCTCTCAGAAATTATTTACATTTTAGTAATTAGTTTAATTAAATTAGCATGTCAATTTTAAATAATTCCATTTTTCCAATTATGTGCAATAGAAAATTACAAATGCAATGCAATTACTTAAAAGTCTAAAGCTACAAGAAATTCGATTGAAAAGCTTAAACGGGTATAAATGCTTATTCCTTCCAGCACTGTAGTTATTGCAATCCTATCCATTGCCGTCTGGGGAGGCTATCTGTTTACATAGATATAACTAATACCAAAATTGATTGATGGTTATATTTATGTTTCTTGTCAAGTTTTAACAGTTGGTTATGGTCATTATTGGTAATTGCTAGTACAGACAGTTAGTACTTTCCAGTACATATATCATTGCATAATATATTGTCGTAGTTAAGTTATCAATAGATATTGTTAGCCTGAAGTTTGAAACTTAACTATATGTTGTGCAATACCTGACAAGACTATAGCATAGAGCTATACATTTGGTCAGCATCAATTGTTAAGTGTTTCCATGAAATATTAATTCGTGTGTGAATTCTCATGTGTCTACGCATCAGGCTTTTCTCATCCCGCTTTTCCCTACTGTAAACTGTAGTACATAAAACGGGGAAAGTGTATAGGAGCGATGTAAGGGCATTTTCTGCTACTATTAAATCAACAGTTGGGCAGTTTTAACTCACATCACGGAACAACATGACACGAGAGAAGATCTAATCGCTGTAGCTGTACTACTTCCATGTTATACTAGAACTGGAACTAGAACTAGAACTAGCCAACCCAAACCAACTTTTCTGTTAGTAAAGTAAAGTAAGTATCCAACGGAGTAAATGGAAAGCTAAAGCCAAAACCAAGATAGAGAATATGGAATACTTTCCTTTTCTTCCATTTCCTTTCTTATTTCTTTCCTACACCCGTACAGATCACAGCACAGCACTGCCAACAAAATTTCCCTTTCTTTGGAAAGTGTCCAAATAAATTTCTTTTATTCAACCTTTGAACAATATGGACTTCCTCACATCTTTAAACTAAAATGAGCTTTTAACTTTCTCCTGTCCTGATGTAAACTATATTTATGGACTCAATTTGCCAAAACATATTTGCCGTACTTTTCCTTACATACCTATAGAGATAATTCGGACAAATAGTACATGACGAAACTCCACACCAACATTCTAAAATAGATCCTAAATATTTTAAGTACCTAACAAAGTATAGTAGTAATTAGATTGCAGATTCATATACCATAAGTATGTATTCATTGTTAGTTTCAAATTGTGATATTATTAGTAATTACTACAGGTAAAGGATAATTGGACTAAAAAATTGGTATTTTTTCTACCATTGGTGCTTAGAACTATTTTTGGTAAAAGTTGTAATTGTTTTCTAAAATGCTTAAACTGTCTACTACACTTACTACTTTCAAAAGTTTAATTGTAAGACAAGATGAAGGTACTATCTAATTAATTCTCCCGTCACGAAAATATTACTCCGACAAAAAAATTTCAGCGACCTGTAGTTTAGATACGAATTTTAAATATCAAGGATTGAATTTATAGCTTATGGTTTCTGGATATGCAATAATTCCTCAATTTGACTATAATTACCCTAAATTCCATGTAAAATTCCAATACGCAATAAACTTTCAATTGATTACTCACCACAGCTACTAATCCAAAAACGTGAGAGAATTGCGAGGTGGAAAACTGGAAATAAAGAATCGGGCATTGTCTCCCGAAATACGGGTGTACTGGCACAGAGGGTGATAAAATAATGTCTTTAGCTTCAATTTCAGCCATTTCACCTCACGAAATGTGTAAAATGTTTTAAATCACCAAAAACTGGCACCAACACCTGGAAAATATTCTTCCTAGAATAAGTATCCTAGGTATGATGTTAAATAGCTAGCGTAGTACTTAGTTTATATTATTATGATTGAATTCACATGTAGTAGAAAAGTTGCATACAGTGAAACTACTAATAATTTTAAACTCAAAGATTTTATATATAAATTGCTACTTGCATGTAAGTGTTAACTCTGTATTCACTTTGGAATGAACCGTACAAGGAAATTCTGAGTAAATTGAAAAAGCGTAGGTACTTTTCTTCATTTACATTGCATTTGCATTGATGAACTTTTATTGAGATTTTACGACTACGTTTACAATGGCATTTTTAATGTGTGTTTTGCAATATTGTTTAGCAGGACGGTTTTTTATGACTTGGCCATATATGAATTGTCAGTGTCATAAATGGTACAGTAGTCTTATGTAATTTTAAACCGATGTGACCAACATACCAAGGTAGTATGAGACTATAACACAATGTATGTGGACGCAGTATGTCTTACTATAAATATTAAGATACAACCAGGAAGTTGCCAATATAGATCAATGCAATGCTTTAAATGCTCAAGACTGAGGATAGTTTCCGAATAGAGGTTCATGGGTTTTATACGTTGCACATTAACCATGCACATGATTTATCAAGGTTTATTTACAATTTCTCCACTATTAAGTATACATACTCTTCTTTGCTTAAAAATAACGTAATACAAGCATACTAGTACTTACTATAGATTTGTATTACATCATAAGTGAAAACAAATTGTGTCACGCCACCAAAATGCACAGTATCTAAATAGATAACTCAATTGCTAACTCATTTCATTATTGACATCTCATCAATCTTGCCTTTCCGTTATTATGAATATGAATTATGATTATGAATCACATACAACTGTAAGTTTGCAAAATATATTTTACACGTGTACTGCGCCAGTAACTGCAAGATGTAACCCAAGTCCAAGAGAAACGTTTTTATGATTAAATGCGTTTCTGCTGAAAAATAAACATTCACTTTGTCGGTATCAATACAGCCTTCGAAGGCTGTCCTTGAAGATATTGGAGAAATGAAGGCTAAATCTAAACAGTGTAATATTTTGCTATGTTGTACACATTTGTATTATGCAATATCATATATGCATAGTTCATGTATACTTATGTATCTAAGTACTAAAATTTTAGCGTATAATTCTGCTGCTCGCAACTTAAATACTTATTTCTACAAATACATTCTGAAGTGAACCTTTACTAATTCTCTAATATTATTCATAATGAATTTCTCTTCCTATTAGGAAGTTCCTATTAGTACTGTAGTCTACAATTTCAATTAAAATGAACCTTTTTGTTAGTTAATTGTCTATGCTGAGTTTTTTTTAATATAAATATAGTATGATTGATTGCATTTATTTTTCTCCGAGCAAAGTACTATTGTAGTAGTAAGCATATGGCCACAGAGTTACTTTAAATCGTAAACTTTTGACTTCCAAATAAATTGACAAATTGGCTCGTAAAATTAATTAGCACAGTTTATGCATTACTGGTCTACATAACTTTGAATATAGTATTATAAACGCTTTACAAGCGGGCTCTCCAATATACAAATACAAGTGCTTAAGTTTAGGCTTTTAATTTTCTCAGCAGAGCCATTGAAAGCATAAGAAATTTGCAGCAGTTTCTAATTTTTGGAATTTCATACATATTAATTATTAGAAGCAATATTCTCTTTTATTAGTGTTAAGCATTTATGTAGGTATCATTCTCAATAGCCAATCAAATAGTCTTAGACAAGTTTGCGATTAAAGTCTGTTTCGTATGGTTGTTATCTTATCTTACCTACTAGTTATGTGTACAATTGCAACATAAAAATAATAATATGCAGGCTATTGTTTAGGAAGTACTACTTACGAGAATATGCAGCCTGAGGTCAAAGGAAGGATAGAAACAAAAATAATAACATTCAGATTTACTTAGGTTAGGATAGCACACAGAAACAGCCGAATGGACTTTGGACTTGACTGCGATAGACGGGCAGCTAGCGGTGGTGATGCAAATGATTTTATGATACACCAAATATTTTGCTAATTATGAATATGAATTAGTAAATTAGGGATAAAGAATTCTATGAATTATTCATTTAATTTCAGTACACAAAAGTTTTCAATTTTAGAAACGATAATTACCAATATTTGGTCCATCGTTTCTACAGATGAGTTTATTAAGAATTTCAAAGTTGCTTCTATAAATGATATTTGAGGTGTATGAATGTATTGGCCAGGTGTCATGATTTTTAATGTGAAAAACTGTGCTACATAGTTGAGTGTATTACATACAACACAATTTCCAGTTTACATTTATACGAGTATAGTAGCTCGTTTACCCACACAAAAGGGTTCCGGCTTTGTGGAAAAGAGAAAATGTAAATCTTCTTACCTAACTTAATATAACTCATAAGTAGAAAATTATATTGCCTTGTGGTCACCTTTGAAGTTACTAATGCATAAATAATTAGCACACGTAATTGCATGTACCACATGAATTAAATTGCCTGCACTTGAAGAACGGCTTAGGTAATGGTTAATTTGTGAAAACACCAAAATATGTTATTGTATGTGTCGTTCCCAAAAGTATTGACCCAAATTGCCACAATTCCAAAATTACCTGTCTCGAAACTATAAACTACAATGGAATCTGTTTTAACTATACTGTTACAATTAATAATTCGTAATCATTTTTGTTGCATGTGCTGCGAGTTATGAATACTTTGGGTAAAAATTTATACACTTTATTTCTGTATAAGTTTATAATTTGCATACATATTATTGCTTTCTGAGTGTTCATTCCCTAAGTAGGTAGAATCCAGACATAAGAACATCTATAATTTTAATAGACTAAGTATTATAATGAGCATTCACTCCTGAAGACCACAAAAACGTTGCTAATTTAAATGCTGATTTTGAATTAGTGAAGAAAACAGTAGTTTGCGAGCATTTGGAATGTATTTAGTAACTCATAGTCAGCATAGCATCAATTTAAGAAGTTAAGACAAAGCAAGACCACGAGAAAAACGAAAAGTCGAGTGAAGCCTATAAGATCGAATTGGAGTTGACAGGATGAAGACTAAAATAGCTGGTCTGATTCTGGTTGACTATGATCTTAACTTGGGTAAATATATAGCTCATGCGTACGTAAAAGAACACGAATTACTACATTTATATAACTTACAATGAGAACAACAGAAATATCACAAAATTCTGAAAATGTATATATCTCGTAGAAATGTTTGAACATATAAAGGAAATACATAACCACAACAACTTATACATATTACTACTTAAGATGAAAATGGAAAAGGGAAAGTAATGAAAAGGCTATAGATACGTATGCATGTTATTATAGTAGTTGTATAAGTACTATATGGGATGATTCATTGAGAAAATTCGATTTCAATTAAATGAGCAGAAGTATAAGTCAGAACAGCAGAGCAGGCGTATTTTCCTCTATTATTAGCAATAATTGTTTGCCCATCCAATTCCATAGCAGAACCAGGCCAGAGACTCCTTGCAAGCAACTCCAGAGAAATACTTTCCTAAGAGGGCAAATAAGAAAACTTAAAAGACAAGACAAGCCAAAAAGCAAGTCAAGTCTACTCAATTACACTGATGACTGCTGATGCTTACATAATTGGGCCTGTCCTCGTCTGTCGTCTGCTAAGCCAGAGGAAACCAAGCCTAAAACTCATTCCTGGTCTTATAGTACTCTGATCCTAGCCATACATAGCCTACTCTATATATATTAAGAGTACAAAGTGGTGGTACAGATCAGAGTAGTCAGAGATTGACTCTGATGCTGGTCTACATCTTTACTTTCACTACAACTACAACTACAACTGCACAACTCCTTTCCTCACTACAACTTGACAAAGACAAAAGAAGCTCAAATTCACCAACTGACTAAACTTACAGAACTTTTGGTTTCTCCCTTGCTAGAGGATTGGATTTTGGATTAAGTGTCATGTCAGCACAATAATAAAAGCAAAAGTACATAGCATACCGATTATAACTGCCTCAGTAATTGTAATGATTGTAATTATAGTGTAGATATACTGATATGTGCTCAATATCCAATTATTGCTACTGTTAAAAACTTCTACACTATATTCTCTACAGTTGTAGTACTAGCAGTAGAATTCTCCTATTTCAATTGTACCAACCATTATAAGCAAATAACTGATGAGTTAGATATCTTCATTAAAAATGGCAGTAAAACAATATAAGAATCCCTATCGAGCTGGGGAATTATATTTTCAATGTAGAATTTGCTTTATAACTTACGTATCTATTGCCTCGACTTAAACTAAAACAAATGTGACAAAGTGACTAGTACATGTAGGTGAAGAAATTGAAATCAACCAAATGATGGCACCTAAAGAACTACATATACCATATTATTATGTGAATTAAATGTAATAACAATTATTTTTATCCACCTTGAAATCCATATTATTTTAAAGTATGTCATGCTAAAATTGCATCTTCGATAGTTATACAGATTGCCGTGCTGCTCTGAAAATTATTACTACTATTGTAAAAGGATGTGTAAATTAATTGTATAATTCGAATGTGAATGAATCTGCAATGCATTTCCATGAACACATCCCGTTGTACTGTATTTAAAATTTTGAACTAGATATCTGCACTATTTAGATCATTGGACAATGTAGGGAGGAAAATGAATGCAGAAATTTAATGTTATACGAATGTTGATCTGAACTAGTTTTAATTTTAATGGGAAGCCAATACAAAGCAAACCAGAGAAAACTTGAGAACTCCTCACTCCCAATCGCAATCAGTTAGTCCATCTCCTTTTGAGTGTTTAATTCGGAACTTGACTTAACTTGGGGTAAGTCCACTGGGTGTATAAAATTCCTAAGTGGGAATTCCTTGCCAACTTGACGATGGTTCTCTGTTGTCTTGTCTTGTCATGTATGTACATTCAAGTTTTATAGTTGGCTGGCTGAAAAAGGAATTAAACTAAAACTAGACCACACCAGAACCAGAACCAGAGTGATTGGCCTGACTTGACTTGACTTGGTTAGGTCTGAAATAGCAGAGCCTTCGTTATCGTAAAATTGTCTTGTATTGAGTCTCCTCCACAACTAAACAAGTCCCTGTGGTACTAATAGTGTGGCTTGGCTTGGCTCTCTGTACTTATATTCTCATTCTCTATATGGTAAAATGCTAACTAAGAAGAAGAAGAACTAAATAGTAAATGGAGAGCAGAGAATAGCTAAAGGATGCGGGCAAAGCGTTTCATTGAGTTACTCACATCACATCGCATCAGTTAATCATACTGCAATTTCTTATAAATTTTAAATAGGGGGAAGCCCCTGGCAATTCGCCAGCACAGCCAACAAGGAAATCATTCGTTTCACGCTTTCTGAATTACAATTGAGGCTTTACTCCACTCTCTCTGTCTTTCTCGCTTCAATTTTATATGTACATATACATTAGTACTCTCTAGTGCAACTTATATAGAAATTATTATAGTCTGTCTTAAAATAAAAGGTATGTCATATTCTCATGTGTATATGTCATAGGTACGGAGTATCACAATTCTGAGGATACCCTGGAGCTACAATAGGATTCTTCAATTGTGTTTCTCTCAATTTTTGAAGGAAAATTTATCAAAATGTTTTTTTGACGAATCTGTAAAGAATCCTTTGCAATTTGCAATGGTGTTTCTTATTTTATACTTGAAGCTCCTCTGATTTCAACTCAAATCCTTCAATAAAGTTTTCCCACAATATAATATGCATTTTTAGGACATGTGTCAATGAATAAAGCATGAAATCAGTTAAAATTTACAAAATCGGTAACTTAATTAGTTTTTCTGAATTATATTGAATAAATAATCCAATTGGTACCTTTTGCCTAAAGGGTACAATGTGCCTACGATATATTTATACAGAATGCACGTACTTGTATATATGTAGTAAAAAACAGACCAGCAGATAAGCATGCATACCAAGCTTAATTTAACTTAACTTCAACTTTATTTATTTATGCAACTTACTTTCTCCGGGTAGTCTTCACTTGAAGACTAATATATGTACTAGTGGAGTAGTGTTATGACATGGAATGGCATATCACGCGAGACAAGCCACACCAAACCAAACCAATCCAATCCAGTTGAATGCATGCGATGTCATGTCCCACAACACCAGAAGTACCACACATAAATACAGACAGGCATACATACTTAGCGTATGCATATATTTAGTTCCCATTAAAATTCTTCTTGAAAGGATGCTTTTGAGTCTCTTAAAATGATTTCCCAAGGAAAAGTTAGCGATAAGAACATTATTATTTCGGGAGATATAATGTAATGTAGAAAATAAAGGATACATGCAAGCCTGAAGCAGTTTCTTAATATAAATTCCACATTCCACACGTAATAGACCATATGTACCTACTACCTACTTTCATTCATCCTTACTTATACGTATTCATATTCATGGAACTTCTTCAATGAAATTCATTGAGAAAAAATCATACCCATCTTTCGCTATGCATTTATTTTTTACAGACATTGATTTTGATCCTACAAAAATATATAGACACTTTTAAACACATTTTTATACGATAATACGGATAGAATACTGCATAGGGCTAGAATAATGACTAGAATGAGAATTTTAAAAGTTACACAAACCTAATGCAATGAAAATAAATGCTACAGATATAATACAGCATGGATACTGATACTTGTATTGTATTGTGTGTATAGAAGAACTTTTAGGTTTATAAACTACAAAGAAAAAAGTTCTGGTAGGCAGTTGTACTTAAAATACACGTACATTTGTTATATCCCATTTAAGACAACTGTTTTCAACAAAGAAAATCACTTTGTACCAAATGTCCAATCAAGTACAGTGTATTGCAGGGCAGGACAAGGCAGTTTAGCTATTGAGAGGACATGCATTTGTTTTTCTAAGTCTAGTCAGGTTCTCTCGAATCTCTTCAGATTGAAAAGCAGAAAGCAAGAGTGGCAGATGTTAAAGCCAGAGAAAGTTTACGGAACGTGGTCGCTGCAGTTTCGCCGAGGATACGATACATAAAATACATACTACATACTATAACTTTCTTATACGGGCTGATGCTGATACACTATTTTATGTGTGTAGTAGCTACGTACTTGGATAAATATATTAAACAAGTGAAATAGAGCGATATAAAGGGAACACAACACAAGACACCGTTTCTACCTACTTTAGCATACATAATATTATCCCTACTACAGATACAATATATGTATCTGGAGAACAGTAAAGCCCAAACCAGGCCTGCCATATACTGAGGACCTAAATAAATCTAGTTCACTTCACCAGGCCAGACCAAGCCAGGCCAGCCAGCACCAGACAACTAACCAGTTAAGTTCCATCCCAAATGCAAGACATGAGATACATGACACGACATACAAACAAGTGATGTTTTATTTTAGAGTCCACAACTCTTTTATCGCCAGAACTCAGTTCAGTTTCAGAAAGGTGTATGTAATGTAATCTAGTTTCCCTGTCTTGTCCCTCTCCATGACTAAACACAGTGGCTACTTAAATACAAAGAGCATAGTCAATTTTAAACTTAAACTGAGATTTTGTATTTGTGGAATACCTACGCATGGGAAAATAACTCTGATTTGGTTTTAGTAGTGTATTTATGAATGTATGGGTATAGAATCGGTATTATTTGTCAGTACAAACATTAAATGCCTACAGCACTAATAATTAATTTGATTTGATTATTTATACATATGGAAAGGACATATTTAAAATTATAATTAACCTAGTTAGGAATATAAAAAGAAATATTTAAGTACTATACTACAATTAAGTACTTAGGCTAAAAATTTCACACGAATAAGTACATTACCAGTAATTACATAATATTATTTTAAAGAGAACGATTTTAATACCCAATATTCAACTCCTGGCTAACTTTGCTAAGAAACTCGGGTAGTAAATTCGGGACACTCTATTTATGTACAATTTATATTTGAGAGTAATTACATACAACATTATTATATTTTCTCTAGGATAAAATAGCATTAAACTTAAATAAATATGAAGGTATACTATAATTAAGAGCCATAAAGACATAAACGTAGTTATGATGTAATCGAATCATTTCTTAAGAATAGAAATAAATAAATACCTTGTTAAGCTTACTAGTATTGTATAACAAGTCTTATATTCTGACGATGAGTAAATTAATTGCATTGTACTTATGTAGCTACATTATTAGATCGAGAATCTTATTCTTGGAAATATTCTCTGACTGAATTAGTAACAAAGTGACTGAGTGAGTGAGAGAGAAAGTGAGTCTGTACAGTATGCTCTGTGATAATGTATAATATAATATCTATATACCAGTACCACTATATAGTTAAACTGCTACTGTAGACTGTAGACTCTGTTCTATTCTGATGAAGAGTCCATATATTGTACTCATATAATACTACACAGACAATATGCAGTTTGCATTTAGGAAGAAAGTATAAAGTAGGAAAATCATAGTTTAGTTAGCATTCAGTTGAATTCAGAGAGTATCACAATAAGTACACATTATTAGCTATAACTGTATAATGACACAGTATATAAAATACTGAAAGTGTGTTCCACATGGGTGAACATAGAGATATATAGAGATTATACTTATATGTGTGTATGTATATAAGTATGTGCTTATAGAGAAAGGAGAGACATTAGTTTCTAGAGAACAGACAGAGTGAAAGGATGTAGAGAGACAGACATACTACTGATACATATAGATAGTTAGTTACATACTGTACATACATATGAAGGTAGTCTGGAAAAATCGATAGTTGTGAACGAAGGAAAGTGTGGCTTTGAGCCTGGCCCCACCGTCAGGAGCCGACACTCCGGAGGGGAGCACCGAGAGAGCCAAGCCTGGCCTGGCCCCACCACCGCCTTCTTCCCTTTTCCTCTCTTCTGTCTTGCTTTCACTTGCTTGCATTACATTTACACTCTCTTTATACATACACAGAAATACTAGCTACATACTTACTTACTACACTTACATACAAATACACTACATAACATGACTATCTGTATATAAATATATACATTCTGTAGTTACATAGAAGATAGATAGATACATACATAGTACATAACTTAGCTCACGATCAGTACCTACAGCTACAACTCTACAACCTACAACCTACATGACTACATGTATGTATGCTATGCATTTAATATAAAATGTGCTCTATATTTTGCCAATTTTGCACAGCGACAAGAGAAGAGCCACGGAGAAAGCTCTTTTTGGCACACGCGTCTTTCCTACAGACCATAACAGAACCCAACAAACTCATGCACTTCACTTTCTTTGATACTAACACAACCTAAGTGAAGCAAGTACCTAACAATAAGTTTACTGATGTGATGTGATGTACTCTACATATAGTATGTAGGTAGTAGGTGAGGTAGGTACTTATTTATATAGGGATCACTGTACTCTTTAAACACAGACAAGGGACCTCTCTCTGTGGTAGATATTGTATACTTATTTTGTCACAAAGAGACGTCAAGTTTTTTTAGAATTTTTATGTCTAACCCGATTTTAAATTCGGAAATCGGAAGAGAGATTTATTTTATTTTGGTTTATTTTATTAGAGATATATTTTGTTATGAAATTTCATGCATTATTGCATTATTGATACTGGGTGGAAGGATACCTTACCTATACCAGTTCCAATTGTACATTTGAAAGTAAATGTGATCACAAAGAAATTATCAGAACCAATTGAGACATACTTATATATCTATAATTTACACTAGTGCATTTCGTAATTTAATGTCATTAGAATATAGGTAGAGAAAACTCAACCCAATAAGTTATACATAAATATATTCAACTTTACTGTAACAAATTAACTACAATTTTCTCCAGACCTAAATAAATTATATGTAAAATATATTTATATTGATAATGAAAATTATACGCGGAATTAAAATTATTGTAATGTTGGAAAAGGAATGCTAAAACTCACCCTTCTTTTTCCATGAAAACAAATATTCATGGATATCATACTAAACACTAATTCGTACTTGCATTATTCACAGCCTTTTAATATCAATATTTGTTGCTTATTTTTGTGTGCATGAAAAAATGCAATCTAAAGCTTAAACATTGTTGCTCCTATGGTATGGTGTACTAATTTTAGAATGTTATTCTATTTTAATAGTTAAAAATGAAATGAAAAAACAATTTCCCTTTCTTAACAAAAACACAGAGTAAAGTAGGCTTAAAAAAATTCGAAATGATACGAAACCCCATACATATCGGGTCGGGTAGGAGGTAGGACGTAGGTACATACCAGTAGGATTAATTTACGTCTCTATTATAGTTACCTAAAGATAACTACGTCCGTAGTTCTACTTACGTATTACTTACGTACGTATATGCCCAGAATAAGAAGGATGGGATGTTGAAATTCGCGAGAGAAGGAGAGAGAAGCAAGTAGAAAGTGTAGACTACCTCCGTACTCTGAGCATACACACAATTCATCTAAAATATCCTTCACTACTTCCCTGGCTTGGCTCTCTGTGTAATCATACGGATACTTTTACATTTTGAATGGATGGAGTGTAACTCTCTCTTTCTAACACAAATTCACAAGCGAGCTTCGCTATTGCAAGAGTTTGAGAGGAAAAGAGAACGAGAGAGAGCAACAGAACAGCAGCAGAGCAGAAGTCACAAGAAGAATCTAATTTCACGGGATTCACAAGCCTCACTCACTCCAGCACACGAAAACCAAACCTCACCACACTACAGTACACTACAGTACACTACACTCTCCTTTTTCTACTTCACTCTCTACTTTCTAAAGTATTTTAGTACTAGTAGGTAAAATATGATAAGCAGAACAGGAGGAAAACCTGGATAGTAAGTAGTACATATATTAAATACATAAACGTAAAACTACAGCCTTTTTCTTGCATAACATAACAGTCTGAGATGGAACGCTAATGTAACCCATCTACAACCTAATATCAGCATTAGTTATACGTACTTACAGACAGTTACAGACTTAAAATACCTTCTTAAAGAAAGTAGGAGTATTATTACTATTATTATAGGAGAGGGGAGCTACACTATAAACTACTTACTCATTTCTCCTGGTCTCGAATATACTTATCGTACTTTAATATTTGTATATACAGTCTATATTTCCTTAGGTATGCTTACAATGTCTGTAATTCCTCTTATAGTGACATAAAATTGCTTTCTCTTGGTGAAAGTACTTCACTAGTGAAAGTACAGATGCTTTGGTTAGTTATACAATTATGAGACGAGTCTTTGAGCTCACTTGAGCCTTTCCTCGAATTTTCTTAAACTTTACAATAACTCGATGCTATATTATGGTACTATGTATATAGCTACACAGCATTAGTATGTATGCTACTTATCAGTACTAAAGGAAGATGCTTGGGAATTACCATCTAGAGAAAACAAGAATGGAATCTTATGTACATAGTACAGTATGCTACATTCTAGTTGAATGTATATTACGTAACTGTACAATACTTTCTCCTATTTAGCTCTAAGTCGGCACGCAATATAAACACATCAACCAGCTCATCTCCCCTGCTTAACTACCTAACTACCTAACCTAACTATCTTTATATAAATACTTACTTAACTTACTAAGGTATGTAGGTACTTATTAGTTATATCATCTAGTACTCAGTCAGTCTGTCTAGTTAATGAAATATCCTTAGACTTACGTCTATTACATCCACAAAAAGGATTAAGGGACAAGCCTATAGTCTCTTATAGGTATTTAGTCTGGAGAATAAGTAATATAAGTACCACTTTATGTTCCTTTCTCCTTTTCTCTTAGTTATTATGTAATAAATGAAAATACGGTTGCCTCAGTCCAGTCCTTGTTATGTTGCCTTTCCCTGATGCGATAACATATCAGCTGAGAAAACAACATACCTTATTTATCTTAGCACGAGCTACATGGCTAAGTAGTTGGCTACACGAAAAGAGAACGCTTCTATTGTCGATTATACTTATTGTATATAAGTTAAGTATATTTATATAAGTTTCATACAAAACTCCTGGTATTGACTATAGTGTGTGGTATGGTACGTAGGTAAAATCTAATTTACGTTCTACTTTATACTTTCCCTATAGAATGCATAAGAATGGATTTGTGCATTGTATTGTATTAAAATTTGGTTACCTACTTACATATTTACTTACTTTAGTCACCTACATAGTTGATTATGTAGGTTTAGGTTTGTATTTTTATACCTTCTGCATTGCATTACAGTATTGCAGGAGTATTTTATTACATAAGGATTTTCTGGGGACTATTATGTTGTAGTTCCTCTTTTGACAGCAACTGTCTTGAGTTACTTTGTCGTTATGCGACATTGCGTGTTCTTCCGAGTAGTGTTACATAAATTGCTGTTGGCCCTGCATGGTATAACAATGTAAGTAAATCTATACACAATGTGTACATACTATCGCACTACATAATACTTTTACAAAGATTTACAAAGATATGTAATCTTACTAGTGTATCATCGTATGTATTACAACATGCAACATGATTATATCGATTGGGAAAATTGATTACATTGCATTGACTTTGCTTACATATTTTTATACTTTGCTCGTATTTATTTCTTAGTGTCTATATTTTATTTCATTGCATGCATACCGTGATACCCTGGTAGAACACAACGGTAATTGAGTTGTGATTAACAATTGGAGCATTCAAAGCAATTATGCAATTTAATTTTTGATAGGTAACAAAGGTATGTTTACAAGGAATGGAATTCTGAAGATAAATTTATAAAATGCAGGGTAGCACAAATTAAAGCAGCCATTGTACTTTCATTTTTCTCAACTTCTTTCACTTTTCTAAACTTTCACCACGTTGTAGTATTTACTACTAATTTATCATCAACCTGAAAGCTAAATTCATTTTATACATTTTAATTCGCTGTAATTTAATGTGTTTTAAATCAGTCTGGCAGAGTAATTCATGAATTGAAGTAATTTAAGTAGTTTAACACAAAGCAAGTTATATTTCTGCCGCAATATGCACATTGTGTGAGATATTCATATCTAAATTCACAAGTGACAAGTATCTAAATTCAAATCTTTTCTCAATTCCATACTTATGGGATAAAGCTATACTTTTGCTATGATGTCCGTGATAAAATCTGAATTTATTTTAATTTAAATTATATTGTTATATAGAAATACTAGTTTGCAGTGTTCATTCAGAATATTTAACGCGAATTTTAATTGGAAATAAAAATTGGTAGTCAATAATTGATAAGTAAAAGATTTGACATTACTGAGGGGACAGTTTAACGTAATACAGTAGTCGGCCTATTTAGTGTAGCACTGTACCTAAATATATGGAAAGAAACATTGTACAGATAGATCATAAGTATTGAAAGAACGAAAAACGTCACAATTTTATTAAGTAAAATTGTAAATTGTTGACAATTTCAAAACATGAATACAAATACCCCTTTTCCAGTTTTTCTTGTATTCCGGAAGCAATCATTTCTGGAAAATGTAAAGAACCCTTGAAAAGAGGAAATTGGAAGAACTCAAAGCTTCTTGTAAAAAAGTGTCCACGTGAACTAACAATGTTATCTCGCCAATGATATTTGTCATCTTGTAAAAAGTAGATCAAGTGATAGTATTTTGTATACAAGAAATGTTTCCAAGGACCAATAGCTATCAAATCAACAAAAAATCAACTGGTTTCCATTTTTCTTGTTACTTTGAGAAAATATTGGGGATTGAATTCAACTGAGCACTTTACATCGTTCATTTTGACAAAAATGTCAACCTAGCTGCTGTGACTGTGTGGTGCGGTGTGGCTATGGCTATAATATCGGTTGCAGACGTCACGTCAGTACAATTCTGATAGTTGTCTCTTAAAGGTTTAGTTTATTTTATAGGGCAGGTAGTCGCTAGGTAGGTTGTAGGTACTTGACTTGACTTGGGTTTAAGTAATGTATTTGTAAAGTGTTGGTTGCCTACTGTGTGAGGTGACGTGGAGCAGATTGATTTGAACGCAGGAGAGAGATCTGGCTGACGCTGGAACTGACTCTCACCGATCCGGATCGCATTTCAACCGACATGACATGCACTTCCTTTTGTAACGCGATGTCAACGCTCCTCATTCAGTTCACAACACCATTTCCCTCACTTCCTCATTTCAATTTGTGGACTATGGAACTATGTGTGTACAAATGTTCTTCTAGTATTAATATCCTACACCATACCATAGAAAGTTACCACACTACCACTTTACAAAATTGTTATCGAGGATTTATTTTTTTGCCATATCGTCACAAATATATATGTAAAAGGACCAAAATGCGTTTTTGTTTGTGAAAGGCCATAGATATATAACATGATAAGTTATATATCTGGACCATACAGTTACATTGCTTTATGTGCTAGCCCTTTCACAATAAATAAAGTAAAATAAGTGTCTGGGTCCTTTAATATGAATTAGGTATAGATTAACATAATATTTATTTTATTTATGATTTTGGGATTCATTACTGCTTTTCTTCTTTCTTGTACTTGAGAACTTTACTTACCTATAGTATCATAAATTATAAATAATAATAATATCGTATTATACCGATATGCCTTTCATTGACGTTTTAAGCATTATAATAATTGAAATTAAAGAAATGCAGATTTGGTCTTTCCTGTTTCTGTATAATTTCAATTCACCTAAATAATCAAAGTCTATAAATGTTTGGAATTGGTGACATTAATTTTGCATTAACTTTATTGTATTTGTACTAATATTATTAGGCAGTATACAATATCCTGAAAATATGAGACTGGACAGCACCTATTTTATATGTGTACGATGTGTCGCCTATTTGTTCTAGCTTTATAGTAATTCCTGAAAAAAGTCCAATTTTACGATTTCCTCATTTTTTCGAGAAAGGAGAGGAACGGCTGAACAATTGTACTCGTATTCCTTAACGTTATAACCTATACGAGAAAAGCATGCGATTTGGTCGACGCTAGATATTTGAAGATTAGCGTAAATGTATGTACTATATCTAATGTACTTGAGTAGTTTATTGGTATCGTATTCTTAGCTTAACGATTAGAGTTTCTTATGTAATAGCTTCTACACTATTTGAACCACATTCGTTTTGAAGGGTCACAAATGTCGAAGAAGTCGATTGGGACAGTATGGTAATGCTACAGCTAGCGACAGGTTTGTGTCAGTACTTTCCAAATGTTTTTTTTGTGTATGAAAATGTATGGTTTGCAATACACTCTATGTGAATCAATTTCTTTATGTTCATGTGCTCAATGCTCTTAATTATTTTTATTTTACTCTCAAAATTATTAAATATTCACTATAATAGATTTGTCCGAGTTAAATTTCGTCCTTTTATAACTCTAGTAGTCATTGTAGTTATTTTACTTGCTTATATGTATAACATTTTTTGAGGTAAGTTGAAGATTGTCTCAAGCTCATTAATTAGTCACCCGTTGGAAACCTTGTTAAGCAGATCCTTATACCTCAAAACGTTATTTTACAATTATTTTCTTATTACTTAATAACAATTAAGATTTGAATCTTCATTCCTTCATTTGCCTTTGCCTTTGCGAACACAGTTCTTGAAGTATATAAAGGTGATGCGATATGCTACGGAGAGAATATTGCATAATGAAATGTTAAGATAAATGAATAAGATAGCGAATCCTGCCCGGCTGCTTTCTTCTGCTTTCTCTCATTTCTTTTACTTTCTCCTGATTTGCTAACCTGACTCTTCGTACTCCCACTCCATTATAGTAGTTCACGTTCACATAAACTCGACTTAAAAGGAAGATGGGAAATCCTTTGACGATGAGCTCCCTTGGGCTCCTTGCCTTGACACACAAGACAACACACACACCTAAACTAAACCTATTTGCTTATATAAAGTATACATAAGACTAAGGCTAATACTTTTCTCAGTTCGATTTATCATTAGAATCCACTCGCACTCTTTTCGCGTCTTTAGGTTACCTACCTAGTAAGTAAGTACTTATCAACTGAAGTCACATCCCAGCCCAGCCGAGCCATGGCCGGGTTCTCCTTTCTCTACTGTCTACTTGTTCAGTACAGGAAGGGCAAAACTAAATCCCTCTTCAATATAATCTTGGAAAGGCTTTCGGAAAGAAATGCAATGTGCTTATGTTTTCCCACTGCTCCAAGAACATTAATCAAACACTAATGTTCCTCCATGGTGTTCTTTTCCGTCCTGTGTGTATTTTGTTATGCAAACTAAAATTCCCTACCATACCATCGTTTACGATGACATATAGTTACTTAACATTCTCCCTAAATACGAGTATTATCTATACTTCATTAAACAAAGTATTTTATCCATATAAGTAATTTTGAACTGATGTTCGTTAATAAATAGTCAAGAAACAACTCCGTAAAGGTAATTTGCCCGTCTGTCTGTCCTTCCATGGACACTAAAACGTTTGACAGTGTTGACCCGTCCAAGTGAGATTTGGTCCACAGCATACTATGGCTTAGGAATTAAGTTTACTTCTTTAATGGACCAAATAGGCCACACCCCCGCAGAGTTATGGCCACGCACGCCAAATTTTTAAATTGTAGCATACAGCAAGTGTAATTGGGTCATCTTAGAAAAGCTGATGACTACAGAAAGGCAAATATGAATCCAAAATCCAAATATACCCCAGACCTGGGGCAATGTAAGATTATTTCATGACAATTCATTACTAAACTCTCATATACAATTTAAACTATTATTATCAACGAAAATGAAACATTAGGGACATTATATAGCTCAACCACTTTGCTACACCCTATTTCCAATGGTTTATTGACCTTAAGCGCATACAAACTCATAATTGTTATACAAATTATTAGTATTGAGCTTGTATATACAAAATTTGCACTGCAGAAATAGGAGAAGAGAACAATGGAATCATTTTAGAAACTTACCTTCCTATGTGTTGTTACACTTTACATTAGATTAGACAAGCTTGACAGTTTCTGCAATAGAATTCCTTTCCATAAGCAAAGTATGCTAGGCATTTAAGTTTTAGTTGAAAGTTGAAACGTTGGGTTTGCCATGAATGGGCAACTCTATTGTAGTTTTGTTGGATCTTACGTTAGCAAACAATGACAGGTAGCTTAGCTTTCAAGTGAAAATGCAAACAAAAACAATAGAATTTCGAATAGAAACCCAGACGGGAGAACAATAGACTTTCCTATCTTTCTCACACCATTTTACAATACATTCACTAAACCATACCATATACAATTATAATACAATACACATCAGAGAATCCAAAACTTGGTTCGCCAGGCCAGCCAAAGCTTTTGTTTAAATTCACAGAGATTATTTGTTTTACTTTATAATAGGTAGCAATACAAAACATAAACCTGAGTAAGTGAAAGTAGGAAAGAAAGTATTTATAATAATAATATTCTTGTCAGAGAATCCATTTGATGTGGCATATGTACTTATAGAAGTATGCTTCCATTATCAGTCTGCGTGCCTACATCTAATCTAAATTAGTATGCAATATTCTTCATAATGTCAAACTGCATATTATGTATACATCGATAAATATTGCAAAAAAGTTAGCAAAATGGCTGATTTAAAAAAAATCTGCTGAAGTATCTGTAGCTATTGATTTGAGTTTTAGGCTGTCAATGGTAGCAATCCGAAAATAATTAAAATCTGTAGATCTACTTACATATTTCTAGGAGCTTATAGAAAAATGTTGCGTATTCGCTTCTTGATTCTAGTTTGGATAGCACAGATCAGTCTGTATTTGACGTGTGTACATAGTTTAGATATGATGGACTTCCTGTGTTTACCATTATTATAAATATTTATAACCTTGCCTTAACATTGAATTTACTTTCATGTTTTAGCACAAAAATGCTCCAGATAGAATTTCTGAATGTACAAATAGGATATTAAGGTATTTTTTGTACTTAATAGAGTATAAAGGCTCAACTCAAGGTAGTACATGTATCTGTATGTATTATGGTCTTAGTACATGATAGGTAATTTTTTGTCATTACATAATAAAAGCTTATTACTGTGGTTTAGCAGGCTTAATATTGCTACTCTGTTCTCTTTCCCATGATTACTTACGTTAAGCTGAGTGAGTTGCGTTTAGATATTAGTAGTCACTTTATGCAATGTTTTATGTATTTATGCAGAAAGTGTTTTCTTGTATATATTTATGTTCCTCTTAAATATGTATGGCATACTTAGGTACGCATTTTGCATACTTACTCGTATGTATCTATTTTATAAAGTTGTACTCTTGTACTATAACTTTGGCGTAGCTAAGTGGGTAGTTGTCGGCATGGAGCCATGTTAATGTCTCTGCTTATTATGTGAATGTGTTTAAGTAGTGTCTTGCCTTCTGTTGGTATTTACTTCCTCCTACTATGTCTGAATCTGAATATGCATAATATCATAATGTATACTTGAAAATGACTAATCACAAGTTAAACGAGCGCTTATTTTGTTTAAAGCTATGTAACATTAACAATAAGCCATGTAGACAGTAGACAGTAGGCAGGACAGAACAGGGAACGAACTACTAACCTAATCTAATGTAGCAGATCGAGTGGAGTATGTAGAAGAATGTAGAACTACTGCATAATCCAATGTAAATGGTAAAAGGCAATGGAAAGGAAGGCAGATAAATCAATAATTAAGTTCATTAGAAATATCCTAGGGGAATAGTATTAAATATGTGGGCTGCCTTCCTGTCTGGTTTGCTGTGGACGTAGACTAGGAAGACATGCCGGGACCAGGACACCAATAAAATACCACTGCATCAATGAAATGCTACATTATGTATGTAGCTAATACTTATATGTATATATGTCAAAGGTACAAGTACTACCAGATAAATGGTATCACCTGGGGATTTTTAGTCTATTTTTCAGAAAAGTTTTATCGATATGTAATTTTAAGGGAATTTAGAGCGAATTTTGCTTCCTCCAATGATATACCTGTGTATACATTGCTAAAATTCATATATTGTGGAGAAAAACCTTTTTGAAAGTGGTTTAAAGCAAAATTAGACGAACTTAGCCATTAAAATATGGAACAAAAGGTATTGCTTAATAGAGCTTGAAATTCTTAATTAAATCAGCTCAAATTGCATATTAACAATTTGTATAGTTTTCCTACGACATAATATTACACAATACGGTGTTTAGACATCAGAGATCCACTATTACAATATACAAGCTACTTATACTCTTCTCACATTAGTAGTAAATTGTCGGAAAAAATGGCAAACTGTCCTGCAGGTAAAAAACTAATGCAATTATACCTATAGTATGTATGCACATACTTACAAGAATACAATCTGTGATTAATTTGTAGGTACCAATTAGCTACTACTAATTAATCCTATTTAATATGTACCAATTGTAGGTATAAAGTGCATACGTA
>JAQFYC010001442.1:0-34370 GCA_034694165.1 Tomocerus mixtus | reverse complement strand
GGGGTGACCTTAATTCTGTAGCCGGGTCAAGCGGTATGGATAACGTCTCATCAACGAATCTAGGTATGCAAAACTGTCCCATTAAGCTGTCAAAGTACCATGACCAGTTTCAAATCACGTTAATTTTAATAAGTAGTTTCATGAATAACATGCTGATAGTGATATAAATATTTACTCTGCAGCTAGTACCTCTGCAATTGCAGCTGCCAGTAAAGCTCTAGCGGACTCATTACAACAGGTCACTGGCATTGAGACTTGCAAAATACAAGTGACAGAAAAAATGACAGAACTATATCGTTCCTACGTCGATGCGAATGACTCTGTCACTACCGTGGCCAGTAGTGTCGCTTCTCAAGTTAAGGTTGAAGCGACTAATGCCATCATAGATGTAGTTTCTGTTAACTCTGAGCAGCATAGCGTATTGCGTGATGGTGCTATTGAGTTTGAGTCACGTCATCAACATCGTGTTAATCTCGTGGAAATTACTTCTTCTGGTGAAGATTTTAATGTAGCAAACAATCCCAACCTTGAAGTAACCGATGGCATAGATGAGAATGGGAATCCTCCTAAAGTGGCTGCTGAAGTTTGCGACGCAATTTCTGCAATCGAGCAAAGTTCTACGCCTATGGAAGTTGACGAAGATGTGGACACATCGTCTACTACCCTTTATACCATTGAAAGTGAATCTATTGGAATTCCTATATTAGAAGATATGTCATCTGCCGCTCCTCCCGTAATAGCAGCTCCAACTTCTCTCGAAAAGGAAGATTTGCCTCCTATGGATGAAGAAATTCCTGTCGCATCCGAATTATCAACTGTGGTTGAACCCATCTTAGCAGCAGCAGCTGAAAGAGAAGAAATGGTAACAGAATTTGTCGCAAGTGCTGCTTCTTCAACTACTACTAATTTAGATGTCACTAGTGATAATGTGATTGTCTCCGAAGGTCAAGAGTTCACAGAATTAAAATCGCAAATAAGTACCGCATCAGGAAACGCTTTAGAGTACGAAAGTGAAAATCGCCTTGTCGAGTTGAACACTGCTGTTATTCAAACGACGTCCTCCGAAACTGCAGCAGTCCACTTTAATGCTGAAGTAGAGAATATTTCAGAACCACAGTTGTCTACTCCAGAGTCACAGTATTCTAATACGCCATTACAAGATCCTAGTGGAATAAGTCCAGCTGAAGGAGATCAGGGTGCCGTACTTGTAGACGGTACCGTAGCGTCTGCTCCATCAACTGATCTCGTGGAAGAAAATTAATTTACAGAAGCAGTAGTAGTAACTTATACAAATATTTGATTGTGTAAGTAAGAGTAATAGGTTAATAAACATGTAAACGCTACGGTTCAAAAAGTATGTGTTTCAAACCTTGCATATATTATAAAATAGTCTGTTTACTGTAAATACTGTCTTAATTATTGTCATTGTCAGCTAAAGACATCCTGTCTTGTCCCACTGGCATCAACTATTATAATTTATTTCGAATTCTGTCTTGTATAATTAAGACTTCTTAGAGTGAATGACTTACAAATACTACTACCTACTTAAAAATAATACAACTTGATGTTGAACATTAATGTGATGTTGATGTACAGTTGATATGTAACTTTAATAACTTTGATTTTGTCTTTGAACTTTAGTTAAACAAACTATTTTCTATACAATAAGTCTTTTTGGCACTAAGCACTAAGCACTACACGATGTAATTAGGAGTTTTGTTTTCCTAAGTAATTAATTCGCTGATGTTTTTTTATTTAAATATACTAATATTGCTATCTAACATGAACTTTAAATGCCGTAAAATGCAACTTCAGTAATTTCAATTCTGTGCGTTATGGATCTAAGTTTATTTGCATTTACCTAATTAGATTAATCATTATAAAAATTATGGGAGTTCGTTATGTTATAAGTTATTTATGTATTTATGAAGGTTCTGTTGAGGCGTTGAAAGTATCCCTGAAAATATGGAAAATATTCTATTTGTAATAGTATGACATACTATCTTCCTAACGTTCCCAAACATCAATTTAAATTGAGGTAGATGCACTTTGGGGTACTTGCAATTAGCTCAACCTTCCATGTATCATGAATTTCATTAATGAACTGAAACGTGGTTTACTACTCAACCAATTTCTACATTATTCTCAGATTATTGTTTCTGCATTCATTAGTTGGGGTCTCGGTCTAGTATATTTGTAATATTTTTAGCATTTCATTTGCATCAATTGTCGGCCCTTGTCTACTGAACAAAAATTAAAGTGACTGCACCTCCTCCAGCTCTAGTTAAATATTACCCACCACTAAGGTATCTGCATTCCGCAGGCCAGGCATAGTATGCACTGCAAAAATGGAGCAGGATCCTCGATTTTTTCAAAATTATGGCGAAACGGCGATTTGCAATATTGCAAATTGAAATATGTATGTGAAATGTGAATTGGAGTTCCCCATTCCCTATACAAATGTGCCAAACAAAGATAAATATAAGACGACATCTTTGTGCACATGCAAAATATTGCGGGAAGTATAATATGAGACAAGCCAACTCAACGCAATTTGCGACTTTGCAATTTGTTTATATTTATCGCGTGTGTGTGGAATGTGCATTGCATTATTGAGGTGCCAAACAAAATCATGTCATATCATTTTTATTCGGTACTAATTAACAGTTAATTAATTAGCAGCAGGAAAACTGGCGATTGGACACAACGAAATTCGCAATACATTTCTATATCTCCGATAATTCCACTTGGTTGTTGGCCATCGGCATCGGCACAATCAGTTGAGTTAAAGCGAGCATTGTTGATTGTATTAGGATAATAACTTATCTAGGTGCGAGCGAGCTAACTGTGGTGAACGTGCGAAGCGAAGACTTTCCATTCCGACAATATTTGTCAAATAGTGAGCAGAAAAAGCCGGTAAGCTAAAGTGACACCATTAAAGTTTATAACACGATATTTAATTCGGTCTCGAAAGGTAATTATAATAACTTTTTATCCCTTTATTGTTTGTTGTTTGTAGGTTTAAACATCCACATCTGAAGATATCAGTAGATAGAAGAAAATGAACCTCCTTAACTTAAGTGACCCTACTCTCCTCAATACCGCCAACAATGTGGCATTCTCCATTCAGGTCAGGCAATTTCTGAATTTAAAAGTTAATCAGTTTCGCTAAGAATAAGAAACGTCATGCAATGAACCATGTTTTTATTCACGGTGTTCAGAAAACATGGTCGCTATTTCAATATTTAGTAATGTAATACATGCAGTTAATTATTCAATTCCGTTTAATAATCTACAGGTTGCCTTAAATCCAGCAACACCACAATCATCTCGGTCGGAAGCAAATAAGTTTTGTGAAACTTTTCGTCATCAAGCCTCACCTTGTGAGCTGACCTGTGTAGGATTAATATTGACATGCCGCTCAGAAGTAGAACTAACAAGCTCGGGTTTACACTTCTTAGAATATGTTGCAAAATACCATTGGGCACAGTTACAGGAAAGGGAAGAAGTCAAGGTAAATAAAACAGCAAAACTAATTGAAATCAATGAGATATTTAGTCATTTACAAGTAATTAATTTAAATACCTACACTAAAATAGCTTTGGGGTGGGGGTTACTAATGTTTATTCGCGTATTAATTATGTATGCTGTATTTTACTTGTTTTTAGGAACGCCTGATATTGCTGATGCAAAATGGTTTGCCCCAATACCCTAACAATTGTCCACAATTTATACAAGAAGCTTTAGCAAAGTACGACAAATACGATATTTTACAATTTATATTCATTTGTACTATTTATTGTTACTGAACAATGATGATTTTATGTTTTTAAATGCAGGGTTATAGTAGAAATTGGGAAAAGAGAATGGCCCCAACTGTGGCCAAATTTAATTCCTCGGTTATGTGAAATGAGCAGTTTGTCAGAGCTGCCTTTATTGGTATTGAGACGTTTGGCCGAAGATATCTTCAGCTTGCAAGTGAGGCACACAATAAAATATATGAAATACCTAATAGTTTACTTTTAGCTAATTACTCAATACCTAGTTTACTAAAAAATGTACTTTTATAGCTGATTGATGTACCAGAACGAAGAAAGGAATTAAGTCAAGGTTTGAATGCAGTTGCAGAGGAAATTATATCTACTCTATACAAACATTTAGTGATTTCGGTGCAAGCTTATAGAACTACTGGTCAAGATATTCACATCAAAAGAGGCCAACTATGTTTAAGTTGTCTCCTTCCTTATATTGAATGGGTGGCCCCATCAACATTTTTGAAAGATAACCGAATTGTTATTTTGTTCAGTTCTTTGTCAGAAGAGCATTTAAAAATGAACGCTGCAGATTGTTTACTTCAGGTAAGCGAAATTGTTTATTTAAGTCAATTTCGCAAACGCATGGGATTGGAATATTGCTCGCTATGTGTAAGTATGCTTGGTTTTCAGCTAGCTGTTCAAAGTGTGCTTTCTTGATAATATTATGTTTTCAGTTACTGGAGAGAAAACCTGCTCGAAAAGAAGAAAAATATGACATTCCTAAAATGTGCTTAGAAACTGAGTCGTGTACATCACTGTTGCACACCATATTAAATTCCAATGGTATTGATGTGGAATACTTACGAAGGCTGGGGGAAATTCTGTCGTCCTTAGCCATGAACTCTGCAAAAGACAAAGTAAATATTGAGAATTTGCTTAAATGCATGGAAACTCTAGCGGCGAGAAAAGAGGCGGTATCTGTTTTGGGAAGTTCTCTTGCGGCAAATCAATTACTGAAGAATATAAAAACATTGGACAGTGTTAATGTACCTACTGATTCGCCCGTTGCTGAAAGCTTAATGAGGTAGGCAGTAATTATTGTATAAAAATCAAATAAATGGAGATTATTTTAATAAATGGCAATAACAATTATGTTTGTACAATTGATGATGATTAAGGTTTTCTTTTATTTTTTAGGCTGCTGAACCTCATTTGTAATAAATTTGTATCGTCCCCTGCAAGTCCGAGTGAAAAAGATGACCTGTCAAGGCTAAAATCTGAATTTTCACTTATGATACGAAGTATTGGAAAACTTGTGCCAAAGCTGTACACAGTTGTCAATTCTTGGCTGCACAATTCTCTATCCAGTCCTAACCAAGTTCAGCAGTTCCAGTGGGATGCGTTGGTTCTTGTCCTTGATGCTGTCGCATCTTCAGTATCTCATGTATGAATAATCATATAATAAAATAATTGTTATTTTCTTTACTAATCTACTTTTCTCCACTAATGTCCCTAGTTTATACGATGTACAAGCACGGTATAAACATGCAAACAACTAACAGTATAAAAAAATAGCAGCTACTAAAATATTTAATTTTTGATAGGATGATGGTGAGATCGTTAGAATTGGACTTGCAGACCTTGAACAATGTTATACGAAATTTGATACAGAAACATCGTTGGAATTGAAATCCACAATTCTATCAAGCGTCTCTGCATTGTTTGTGTTCCTATCGTTAGCAAAGCAAAGATCTGAATTTGACAAGTCTCACGAAACACTTTTGTTTGCCATACTGCAATCGATATTTAAGTGTTTTAATTATGAAGAATCTGAACGAGAAATTCGCAGACATGCCTCTTCGTTGCTCATCAAGGTAAGTAAGCAGATAAAATGAATACATTTTGAAACTCAATTAGTCCTAACGGTATATATTGCATTATCTTTTTTACAGCTGGCTACAAAATTTCCAGATATAATGGTGGTAGCCTTTGATTTTATTCATTCCTCCACTTCAGCACTAGCCCCACGACTGACTCCGATGGAACGCTACAGTATTGCCGAAGCAATGATATTGACCTCCAATTCATGGTTATTTTTATTTTTTGCACATTATATAAGACCACAATGGAACATTCGGATGTATATCACAATTGGTTTAAACATTATTTTTGAACTTCTTACTCTTACCGTTTTGCTTTGTGTTTTAGGAATGACCTGGGACGCCAATCAGTGTTGGTTGGAAGCCTGTTACCACAATCGGAGTGGGACGAGATCTCTAAAATATCAAATTCTCCGCAAAGTTTAATAGAGATGTTTCAAGAAAATGTCTTCTTTGAAAAGAAGGCAAAGTTCGTTACATATCTTAACATTTTGTACTCCATTCTTCGCAGAATTAAGAAACCCAAGTCAAACACAGTTCTTCACTTGTCTTCATCTCAAAACTCAGCTGACATCGCCAATCCAAATTCAGCAGCTCAGGCAAGGGGAGCAACTTCGGAGGCTGAGAACGTCATAAGCCATCCCGCGTATGACCATGTGTGCCCGCTTCTGCCGATTGTATTCAAATTAGTAAAAACGATACATTCATTAGTGGAAAATAATTCTTTCAAATTCATCTTTGAAATTACCGACCAAGATAAGGCACATATTTTAGGACTTCATTATAACAACTTTCCAACTGTAGAATTGAATCATATTAACCCAATTTCTGACCGGGAGAAGCCTTGGACGGAAAAAATAAAATCATTCGTCCAAACAATTCAAGAGCTCAGTTATTCAATTTTAGGGGAATGTGCTGTTGTCTTATCTCCAAAATTTTACATGATCCCCCAATTGAGCGATGCGTATTTAAACTTCGTTGGATGGAATTCGCAATACCTGAGTGATTTCCGGCTCCGAGGTATTCTACGAACAGTATTCAAGCCGTATTTAGGGAACTGCTCAAGTTCTCACGCGCCTACCATTGTGGTTCCATTTTCTCAAAGTTATTTCCCTTTCAGTAAGTTGCGTGAAATTATTTCCATATTATATTAAATTCTAATCGTACAATTAGAACTTGTAGTGCTTATTAGGTCTAAATTTTAATATTAAAAAACTCTTCTACTTTCCTTTCAGTGTTTGACCGCCTTGTAAAGCGTTGGGAAATGGTTGAAAATTCAAAGACTACCGATGCTGATGGGGAAGAAGAAAAAGAAGTCATAGAAAATTCATCTTTAAGACTGTTAACAAAAGAATATGTTGAAATTATTTTTCGATTGTTGGATAATACAGCTGTTGTAAATTCTGGGGCAAAATCACATGCACAAAATGAGGAAGATCAGATGGATATGGACAACGATATGGAAAGTAAAGATAAGTCCAACAGTGGGGGAACGGCGCAGGGTAGTCCAGGGGAAGTTAGCGAAATTGGAAGTCTTCTTTTAAATGATCCGACTTGTTTCCAATATATCATCCAGTTCTGTGTTTCGTAAGTTGATAGCCTCAGAATATTCAGATATTGAATTATTAAAATATTATATTTATATACATTTACATGTTTGATATTATGCAACTTAGGGCACTATGCTGGGATGACAGTTTGGTTGTCTTGAAGGCGTCTCGTTGTCTTTTGTTGGCATGGAATGCAGTTTCGAATGACACGGATGTGGTTCGCTGGATATTTGCTACATCTTTAAGGGCTGTTTGTCTATGGATTGACAATGAAGCAAATGTTGATGGTCTCCTTCGAATCATTGACCATATCTTTAAGAATCTTTCCGACAAGGACGCCAGATTTTCTCAAGTTAGTGTACATGTTTGTTAATGTTCGTATAAACGATGATATTATGTACAACTTAATTATTATAACATAACAATATAATTAATTACTCCAGGTTTTTCTGGAATGGGGAGCAACTGATAGTGATATAAAAAGGTTATCTGACCTCTGTAAGGGAGTGAAGAATGAAAAAAAGAGGAAAGATTTACTTCGCAAAATGATACACAACAACCCATCCGTCGAGAAAAATAAATCACCAAAGGCACAATGGATCCCCGGCTTACCGAGTTTAGTTATCCACAGCCAGGAAAAGATTTCAAAGAAGAACAGAGCTGACATTGATCTCACTGAATGTTTTTCCATGATACATAAATGAGCAATAGATATATACCATGTAAACAGATTAAGCTATTACAAATTACATTACCTATTTACAACAAAATTCCAAATATCGAATTAACGATAAAAATATTACAATTTTGTAAAATGGTGATTATTATTGCTAAGTTGCATGTTCATAGTAAAACGTAGATTAAGTTTACTTAAGTGTTATAAGTTCTTTCGTGTTTTATAATCTAACGATAAGATAAGTATAAAAGTATTTGATAAGCTCATTGAAGTAAACATAGGCTAGCTGTGTTTATGTTATGTGATGTACTGTAGTACGTACCTAAATAATTTTGTACATAAATAAGAATACCAAAATACTAATTTACCGATAGTAAAAAAGTCTTGTAGCTACTTTATATATATGTGCTTATATGGAATAGTATTATTAGTGCTGTTTTGTAGAAATCCATCATTTACTAACAGTATGGTGTATAGAGGCTATTCTAATATTGCCTATCCAAACAAACGAAGCTTTTAGCAGTTCAAGTTCAAATCATCATAAGTTTATACTGAAGTGACTGAAGTCCATATATTTCCCATTTCACACTAGTTTATAGAGAAGTTAAAACTTATGTAGAGGTTAATTTCAGTTCTGAGTAATTAAAATTATCTGTCTGTATTATAGTCAACCTCCACCAACTGATTACGAGATTAGCTATAGGATTCTTGGAAATTGAAGTTAGGAAGTGCTACATAAATATGGCATATTGCATATTATATAACATCATAGTTCATATTGTGCTATATTTTGCATACAAAAAGGCCAAATCATAAACGTACTCCATACTTCTCATTTATACATTTATAATGCGCTTACTTATTACTTAATAACTTATTCATAATGTTATTCATTCGTCTGCCGCAAAACTCTTAATAGATTCCCTATGGACTGTAGTCTGTATTGTTGGTATTGCTAATGGGAATTGAAACCAAAAAGAGGTTGTGTAAGAGTGCTCTAATAAATGAATACAAAAGCCAGAATCCCACATGCTGGGGAGAGCATAAACAAAGTTACGTAGTAGAGTATGAATAGACTCTCGCCCTAGCCGCTACAAATATAAGTACCTTGTAAAAAGCGTTTTGTATATGTCTTAACATACCATTGTTTTAGGCCATAAAAATTATAATTAAAAAATCCTCCTCATGAGTAGTCAGAAAGATCGTCTTTCAGATTTTCAGACTGATTTCTGTCTAACATGCTTACAAACTTGCTGGGCACTCGTTCTCGTATCCGAGCTACCCCTAAACTAGACCCGACCCCTATTTCTGTATGTATGGTTTCATTATGGTACCGTGTTCCATATAAATACTCTAGACTCTAGTCTCTCTGTATTCTGATTATTGCATTTTTACAAAGCACAGTTTATTGGAAATGTAAGTCTTATTTACTATTTGTACACATTATGATGTACTTACTGGTATTGTGTGCATTGTGAATAGTCTATTTTCTCCATGTAAACTTTCACCAATTCTAATGGACGAGTACTGAACTTACCAAGTGAACTTCATAGCCAACTTTCATTCTTGCATTACACCCACAGCTACGATATCAGATGTCACACAAGATAGTGTTCAATAATGCGCCCTCCATCCTGGACAATGCACAGCTACAGATTCATTTTTCTCCATTCATGGCGAGTATTACAGTATTGCTCAACATCTCTTCTGGTGAAAGTTTACATGGAGAAAATAGACTATGCAGTACTTATGCGGTACCCTGTATGTTATCTAATACTTGCACCCTTGCACTATAAATATCTCGTTTAGCTTCGGTAGGGTCATAGAATTATATGTATACTACTACTAGGTATTAAAAAGTTTGTGGGAATTCTTTGTTGTTTACACGTTACACATTTATTATGCATATTGAAGCCTGCTGGGTTCAATTATGTCATATAATTCAATGTCATATAAGTGTATAAAATGTGTAGAATGTATTAAATGAATGAATGTCTTGTGTAAGAAATTGGATTTCATTATCCATATTCGTAGTATTATAGTACCTATGTGTTTTCGTACTGCATACTGATTTAAGTATATCAAATACCTTGTATAGTATAGTACATGCAATACACTTCTGCGTAAAAAGCGCTTGCTATTTGCCTACAGCTAGGAGAATAGAACCAAAAATGGTTTGCTACCCATAAAGCTGAAAACTGAAATTTGATATTAGGTACCACTTTTGGTAACTATTGAATTGCAGTTTTTCATAAAATAAAACGGGACGATCTTTAAAGTAATTACACTCTCCTGACACCAAAAATTAGTACAATGCATAATAAATCAGAATCCATACTTATATTTCTTTTCTAAACTTGTATTTATTTCTAATAATACGTAAATTTTGTTCTTAAAAAGATGTTAAGAGGTTGTAATTTGGGCACTAAAAGGAGCCAAAGTTTGGTACTAACTTTAATTTCAAAAATACTGTATATTATACTTGTACATAATTATAATATACAATATGTATTAGGTAATAGGTATATCTAAAGCGCCTTTGGTATCTACCATAACCATAACTAGTACCTGAGGTACCATTTTTAGTCTCACCCTTCTAGCTGGCTTATATTGGAGTAGCCTACTTTTATACGACACGCTACGTCATACAAGCCACTTTCGTATTTCGTAGATTTTAGTCGTTTTAAAGTTGGTTCATTTCCCCTTCGCATCTCGCATACTCTCATTCGCATTCTGGGAGAGCAGAATGAATGCTGCTCCACTCTACTAAATAGTTATATAGGAAATAGTATTATAGTATAGGTAGGTATCTAACCCTTCGTTTGAGTGCCATATAATAATGGCGTCGAAATTTTCTCTTTTTGCTAGCTGTTAGCAAATAGCAAAACATTATTTAGTTTTCAATAATTTAACAGTTTTCCAAAATATTCAAAACAATTTGGAATTTGTGCAGTGCTTGGGCGAGAGAATTTGCTCAGAAGATTTCAAAAACTGGAAACGTTGCATCATTTTATACTGTTGAAAGTTGTAGGGGTACCAGAGTTACCAACGATCAACTTCCAAGAAACGACATCACATCACACATCACATCTCCATCGTTTTAGCTATCACTTAATTGTTAGTTTGTTAGTTTAGTGTTGTAATTTCAGCTGAGAGTGTGAAATTGTGTTTTTCTCATCTGTTTGCAATTATTGTATTGAAAATTAGCAATTTTCAGATGTCAAGTCAAGACGAAATTTTAATTGTGTAATATAATATAAATTGCACTTGATTTGTAATTAATTCGTAATTTAATTGTCTTGGTTAAATATCGATAATCATCATTCACAATGGGGGAAGAAGTTGCTGCGACATACGCTGGACTTTTGGCTGATCTCAGAATAAATTCAAAACCTGTGATAAATGGTCTAACTATGATTGCCGAAGATCACATTCGTCAAGCACCTGTCGTCGTTCAAACAATCGAGAAACATCTTAATCGGGTATGAAATGAATAAACTCCCCAGTAAATATTGAATATATAAACATAAATATATTTAAAACATGTTGCGTATGGATTAATTGTTAAGTACTATTTTGTAGTGGATTTCGTTGAACACTTAAGTTCAGCTCTACTGTATATTTTTAATAAGATAAGTATTTAATATTTAATAGTAACTGTTTTTCGTAATCATTATGGATGGCTTATGTATGACTAATGGAATGGCCGTCAAGGTCAAAGGCTATCGTATCGAAATTAATACTAGGCTAGATTGTTGGTAACCCGTAACCCTTTTCCAATAATTTTAACGAAAATTACAAGCTGCTTACTACATATTTACCTTTGCGTGTGTGTAGTAATGCGTAGTAGCGGTGAGGGGTATATAACGAGATAGATGGGGAAATGTTCTCATTGTTAGAATTTGTAAAAAATTAATGTTGCATATATTGGGAAGGGTGGGGTAGAAAATGTTAGGGTTAGGAAATCGCAAACGTACCACTTAACTTTAATTTCAACTTGTAATATCTTTTTTATTAGTTAATCTTCTATGAATAATAAATGATCATAAAATATGAATAATTAACCTTGAACAATGAACATTGAAATGAAACTACTACAATAAAGGCACATACGTAGATAGTAGAATAGTAGATATTCTTAGGCCTAGGTACTCGAGAGTGAGAGGTAGGTATATAATAAATTGGGAAAATTGGAAATTGGAGAATGTATGACAGTTTCCAAAGTAAGTATATATCCTAATTTTCAGCAAGGTTCTGTAGAATCATTTAACTTTTTTAATCCAATTTTTTTACAATTGATAATGACGACATTATCTATTTAACTTTGAAATAATAATCACTGCATCCTTGCAAAAATTAAATGCCTCTGACCAAAAGGGTCCCTACCTGAGAATGACAAATATTGCATCATTTCTCTATTTTATATGTGGGATTAGTCTAACTCCATTGACTCGGACATTAGGGGCAATCCAACGATATTTTAGCCTAAAGTGAGTTTTTAAGTGCCGTAGTCATACTAGTCATACATACATGTCCTTTAGAATCAAGCCTGAACGACATAAGCCATTGCCATATTTGATACTTTATTTTTATTCAAGTTACTCGGCATATAAATATTTTAATTTTGACCTACAATTTACCATTGCCAATAGTACCTAACAAATATGAAATGGTAGCTCATTTATGCCGTTTGTGTATAAATCGAAAGAAACATTTTGTTCTGTAATATACATACTTAAGTCTATTTACTATCTGTATGCTGTCATTTTTCGTGACTATACTTTCAATGATGTACTGATTGGTATGATTTTAAATAATAAATATCAACAAGTAAATTTACATTCCACACCGAATGGTTAGCATGAAATCGGTTTGATTTAGTATTATTTGCCAACTATCTCCTTATCTTTCGAGTATTCGGTTTAGTGCTTATTGCGCCGAACCTACTTTCATTTCACGGACATTGGCTGACCTTCCCATTGCATTGACTTGAATTATTAATGATATACTGCTTTTATGTTCCATGGTGGTTTTCTTCGTAGTCGTATTGTCGTATTTAGAATAGTATTTAGTATTGTACTATATAATACAAAAGATATTTTAATCGAACGTAGAGTTTACTTCATTAATCAATACAAAACATTTTCCTAGTCTAGTGTATTAAGTCTTCCAATTCAGGTCAGCCACAGTATAAACTTTCATAAAAGACCAGCAGCAAACATTCTTAAAGGCATGTATGTTTAAAGATAAATGCGTGTTGCGACTAAGACTTGTTTTTAATCAGCTGCGTAAATTCCACTTATATCGTACTTAGCGTTTACCTAAAATACTGATACGTGGTAATCGTAATACGTAAACGTAACAACATTCATCCCGTCCGTGGGCGAAAAACTCAGCGATGCGATGCTTGGAATCCTGTACAGTACTATATTCGTGAAAATTGTCCCAGCTGTTTTAAAAACCAGTTGTTGAAATTAAATCTAAAATTAGTTCATCAAAGCTTAGACCTTTTTATTACTTTAAGCATGCACCTTTAAAAATGTTTCAAGAATTAGAATTAGACCATTTTATACATTTCTCTAAGCCCTAAACTGATGCTTATAAGTAAATAAGATTTCCCCATTTAAGTCGGTCCCTTCTTAGAAATACAAACCAATCCCGAATGTTACACTACACTTAAATAGTATATGTAATACTCGTAAGTTTTGCTAACGAGTTTCTCTTCGGTAGATACTACTTGAAAATGTAGCTTGAAAGTTATGCATTCTTATGTTATTTAAGGCAAACAAACTAAAAGTAAAGCCAGACTATCTAAGCTGTTACCTACATTCCTTGCGATACGTTTACGTGTAGGATTAGTTAACCTAGCAGCGCGAGCGGACTATCCGTTAACTTTGTAACATTAAAGGAAGCTTTAGATTAGATATTGTTTTTGGAAAGTTCCCAGAATTTAATACACGCCACTGCCACTACTACAGACAGTTGGTATAGGAAATCTATTTATGGTCTGTCATTATTAGCCCACCAATGTGTCGTTTACTATTACTAAGTAGTGTTAGAACCTGTAGTAAGTAGAATTCGGCGAGGATTTTATTACTGGCTGGTGGTGGCTGGTACCTAGACATTTTATTCATGCATTATAAAGTGTCTATTATGAAGTATGAAAAATATATCTGACTTGACAGATTTCTTAAATTAAGAACAAATATGTAACCAAGTTTGCGGTTGTGGTGATTTTTAGCTTCCTCTCTGTTTAAATTGGTTTATGTTTTTTCATGTACCTATAATAAGTAGAATAATTTCCCATGTGAATGAATCATTGGATAAATTATTAAGATTTAAATAATACTTAAGTTTCATTGCACCAAAATTACATAATATGTACGTAACACAATAGGACATGGAAATCAGTAAGTTAAGCTCCCAATTCCCAAATTCTTTGTTTTGATTCTCTTGCCAAAGCAAAGAATTGCTAAAGAATTGCCCATGGGAAATCACATACATATAATTTTAAAAATTCAGAATATCAAATAATATTTTTATGACATCCTGTGTAGTGTAATTAAATTAATGAAAATATGGGCAACAACGCTTACAAAACTTCCAAATAATTTAGAGCTTTAGAATGCCCTGAAGAATGCTTACGAGAAAAGAAAGTAAGAGCATGAGACAAATGAGACTAACAAAGTCAGGGTGATGCTATGGCATAAGAATTGTTGATCTGTAAATATAAGTAAACAAAACAAGTTAAGGGCTATTAGTTGATTATATGATTTATGGTCAGTTAAACAGCTAAAAGACTAAAAGAGCAGTCATTACACATTGAAAAGTTAAGTCAGCAGAAAGCTTTCATAATTATAATTGATCAGAATACCAGAAGCTACAATGGTACGGGATTTATGTTGCTACTTTAGGTGCATCCGAATGTGAAACTACCTGTTCTTTATTTGATTGACTCCATCATCAAAAACGTGAAGAAAGAATATGTCAATTTGTTTACTCAAAATATCGTCTCTACTTTCTGTGGAACTTTTGAAAAGGTGAGATACTACTTTTACGTTATTATAATATTCATGTTTACAAAACATTATATTTGCATGTACTAAATTAAATGTATTTCTTTGACTCAAAGAAAAGAGTTCATGTTACGGTTAGCGTTAGCCTGAATGCAAAGCTAAGTTTACTTGAAGTACAAGACAATAACAGCAACTTTATTTTTATGACGCTTTGTTTAGGTGGACGAAAAGACCAAATCCCAGATGTTCAAACTAAGGCAGACTTGGAATGATCACATCGCAGCCAAAAAGCTTTATGCAATAGATCTTCGATGCAGACAATTGGACCCTAACTGGCCGGTAACTGCGAATCAGCCAGCTGCTAGTATTCACGTTAATCCAAAATTTCTAAACAGAGTAAGTATTACTCTGTTTTGCTTTTGAACTTGCAAATATTGAGAATTGTTGAGATTAAAGTGAGATTAATTATAAAATTATGCTTTATAAATAGCCTATTCAATCGACGCCAAAAACTAGTCCAATTGTGACCTCACCGGCCCCATTAGCCATTTTGCCCACAATTACCACCCCTGAACCTTCTGCTTCAGGAGACATGACTGAGGCTCAGATGCGGGAACAGCTCTTGATGAAACAGAAAGAATTGTTGGAGTTGCAACAGAAAAAATTGGAATTGGAGTTACTGCAAACGAAGGCTAAACTAGAGGAGGAGCAAAATAGAAAACAAATTGAAGCAACTTATAAGCAGCAGCAGGTGAGATGAACAGTAATTAAATGGTCCTGTTATTGACATAAATAGGAACGCCATGCCGTACAGACTGCAGAATTAGTGGTTCTATGCTAATAGCAAGTGTCAACCAACTCGATTCTGTAGTAACAAGTAGAAGAGAGCAGCAAACAATTAGATATGTTGCCTAGTTGGCTCATTATTCGTTCTATTGCGTAGTTTTACGTGGAAATGTTGTGACTCACCGCACAGTTCCACGTATACTCAATCAATAGCTAGTCAAAGTCAGTTTACTCTTTTTATGATATGTACTTACACTTAACATAAACGTTCAGTTTTGAGACCGACGTACTATTTTTTGCAGAATTTGATGTAATCTGAAGATATTACATGACTATTCGTAAATAATGCTACTCTCAGTTTAAGCTCATTCCCAGTAAAACGTATCCGCAAAATTAGCCTTTTTGGCTTGAACGAGTGTAGGTCTTCAAAAATGGTTTCAATACGAATACTATCCTTCTTTTTGACTACACTTTTGAATTGATTTATTCCTCTTAAAATATGTTACATTTGGCTAGCAACTGTCATGCTGGATAAATTAAATAGCAAAGTGTTTTAGTACATTAAAACTCAATTAGGATTACGGTTAAGTCTAAATGTAGGTCTTGCGTTTGCATAAAATATCTACTGTAAACTAAACTTTAAATTATCTTCATAATGCATGTCCTCGTTGCAAACCTATTATTTTCTAATACAAAGGCATTACATTGGTGTGACGTTTCTAGCAGTATTATAATCTATTTAACATGCATGACGGGTACAGTCGTACAGTGCATCACAGTGGCTTCCTTGTTAGCATTGTATTTGGTATTCATGAACATCTGTGTTATCTAAAACACTCGTGCAATTATACTATTGTGAATTGACGATGAACATAATGAACGTGTTGGTTTGGGATTTGAAAGGTTGCCTGATTGTGTATACTTGTACATACATTACTGACAATGGGCAATGGATGTATTTTATTTTAGTACTAAAAGTAGCTACAAGGTTGATAATTATTTGCCAAATTAAATTTGGTATACATAATGGAAAATATAATGACTAGGAAAAGTATTAATTTATTATTTTCCTTATTTTAATTGTATGTATGTATTAATTTACCTATGATGTCAAATTTAGCAACTTATGCAACAAGCTGAGATGGCGAAACATCAGACTGGTGTGGCTGCTAGTATAATTGCTTTGGCTGTTCCGACGACGCCCTATATGGCTACAACAACTCAAGGATTTACTAAACCAGCTGTCAATTCCTCGCATGAGACGACGTTCGCTCACGATCCTCGGATTTCTAGACATTCACAATCTGTAAGTCTGATAAACAAGTAATTTCCCGTACCATTTATAACTCAGTTCATATATGTTTATTGCTTACCTTTATGAGACGGATTTACTAATGATGACAATAATGAGTAATCAGACCATCATCTAATTGAGTATTTATATTTTCAGAGTGAAAAGTCAAAGATGTCTCCAAGCTCAATAGGTTCCATGCATCACTCCACGGTTATAGTAAAGACTGACTCTAAATCACCGAACTCGCATCTTCCGAAGCAGAAGATATATACAGATAGCGCACCATTAGCACCCATTATAAGAGGTTCCTCTCAATATGAACCCCACTCAAAACAAGCGCATCCTGTAAAAACTGAATCCGCATCCCATGTTTATCCCCATCGCGTGTCTCCTCAGTTAGATAAGGAAAAAGAATTTAGTCATTCACAAGGGAAAAAACGGCATCATGAGGTATCGGAAATAAATTTATTTGATAAAGGTCATTCTAAGGATATTAAAAAAGAGAAGGACAAAGGTCGGGAGAAGAAAAGCCGGGACAGTAGTCGAAGCAGTCGAGACAAGAGTTCAGACCGGAGAAGTCGAGATAGAAGTCGATCTTCAGAAGAAAGAAAGTCCAAAGAGAAGGAGAAGCGAAAAGCCACTGTGGTCAAAAAAACTGAGTCTGGTAAGTTATTTAAGGAAACGGAAATTATAAACATTGAAATATTTTAAAAATCACGTTTCAGATTCCGTTATTTTTTGAATTACATAATTTTTATTGTTGGATTGCAGAAGATGACTATGAAGATGAGCTAAAGGGCTACAGCGGTTTGACGATTAAGCCACACCGTGCAGATTTGGTGACTTCGCCCTCGTCGGACAGAAAAGGATCTTCTTCTAGTGCGAAGAGCGTATCTCCTTCACCAACCTCTCATAATAATTTACCCTCAATTCCCAAAAAAGAAAAGGATTCCTCGTCCAGTAAAGATAAAAATCGACTGAGCACTTCTCCAAAGCAGCGACATGTCAGTCCTGGTCCTAATAGTTTGCAACCGAAAATGTTTGATGCTCCCCAGAATATTGTGGACAACAACGGTGCAAAATCCTCGCCGTCCCTTAGTGCAACTTCGTCATTGAGTGGTGCTAATTCGAGTAGCACTGGCGAGTCCTCTACATCTGAGGGTAGCCCATCCAAAAAGTCAAAGAAAGTGGACGATAAGGACAGTAAAAAAGATAGACAGAAAGATAAACACAGTCGGAAAGATAAAGAGAAATCCCGCTATAGTAAAGAAAAAGATTCAAATTCTAAAGATAGGCGAAAGAAAGTTCCATGGAATGATTACAATGAGAGAAAGTCAGCCGTCCTTGGAAGAAATTACCGAAAGAAACCTGGAGTGGACAATGAAGATGAAGAAGAAGGTGGGGATTTGAGCAAACCTAATGACTCTAATGCTCCCACAGCATCTGGAGATGTCGACTTTAGGTTTGATGGACCGAAGGATGTCGATTACCGAGAGCCTCCACAGAAGAAATCTAGACCGAATTCAACAACAACTAGCAACAGTGGAGTTATTGGCAATTCTGGGAACCTCATCGACGAGTACTACGCTTTTATTACTTTTATTCCAATACAAATCCTTTATATAATGATTTCCAAGATATTACCCATATGTTTCTTTGGTGCACCCCGACAAAATATTTGGAGACCATTAGCTAATAGAATCCGTACGCTTAAGTCAATTTACTATTAGTTTGCTTGTTGCATGCACCGTTCTTTTGTTAGTCTTTATATTTTATATGCCAAGCAATGGACCTATGACCTAGTTTTTTACTAAGTAAAGGAATTTTGAGATAAAGTTATAGTTATACAAATGTCCTGCTAGATTATTTGCGATTTACCTTACAAAAAATTTTATTACTGTTTAATAGTAATTGTTTATAATAATTATCATTTGTGATGTATTTTATCTATAATACTCTTTATCAGCATATTTGTTAGTATACCTATATCTGAAAATTCCGATGTTGATCTCAGTATCAGTATTTAAGTGTAGGAACCTCAGTCTGACTACTGATCTCAAGTTACATTACAACAAAAACAAATCCGGGTGTTACGATTTTATATTTTAATCATTATTAAGGGGAACAATTCTAGTCATTTGATTTGTACCTGTAATATTAATTTTTGAACCTAGTTTGTAAGAAAAGGATACTACCGATTACCGATTCGGTAATGAGCCCGACCGACCATAGTCATTACATTACTTTAGTTACTATTAACCCTTGCGTATACGTGCCCTGTCTTAAACCGTGCAGTATGGCACTTCTGTTATTTTGACGATATAAAAAACTTTCAATTATTCCTTCTTATCTGCACGACTAAAGTATACAATATCTGCGTGCATTATACATTTACATCTACATCTACATAAGACTATTCCATTTCTCGGCGTGTTTTGTTCATTGTCATCTTTCCTTCATAGAAGATTATGTTGCGATGCGATATAGTCACTATACTGTGCATTTTATCGATCATCATAATATTTGATTTTTTCAATGATTTAATACTAGATATATGTAAATTAGCTTGCATCGTGCATTTCAGCAACTTTTAACAACTTAGAATGATGCCATGCGTGAGGGACCCTATTTAATGGCGAATATTTCTATATTAATGACATTAAACCTTGTGCATGACATTGATACTTCTATTCATTGCACCTAGTAGTTACAATACTTAATGATTATATTTACAATTTGCAACTGTTTCGGGATTGAGGCATATTAGGTTTATTTTATCTCATAGTCAACATGCAGTATAGCCTTTTAGTTTGAGAGGTCGAGGTCCATTTCCATAAAGATGAAGTCGGGGCCTGTTCCTAGAATAATGGAACCATGATTATGAAGTTTGAAGGAGGAAGTGGATTTAACTGATGATGAGTGAAAAAGAGAATGAGTGCTTCAACTTTCTGTACCATCATTTCCGAATGAAATGCAGCATCGTCCTAGTCATGAATGAATTGAATGCGTTAGACTTCCATTTCCATACGTTCGCTGTCATGTCATATCATGGTCATATCCAATTTCATTTATTTCAGTCCATTCTCATGGATAAAACTAGTTAACAATTTTCATTTATCTGATCTGACAACCGGGCAAGTAATAAAGACACTCGTGTTGCCCATTAAAAATATCATTTAACATGTCATGTAATTTTGATAAAAAAATTTTGTATTATACCTATGCAAAAATGTAATTAAAGTGGATAAATACTATAATATTATGATGATGAGTTTTGGTTACATTACTCAGTTATGTTAGTAAATTTTGTCAGATTCAAAATATTTATAATAAAATGGTAATCATTTGAGTAGGTAGTTTTATGATGTTGATTAAAGTCTTACTCTTCATTACATTACACTTACTCACTTACAATTGGTAACAACTTACATGTTTTCTTTTGAATGAATTTAAATATTGTAAGTGTAATCAAATAGATAAGTAAGTACCATTCATAAGACTTTAAGAATCGAATGAACGGTCATGCTTGTATTGTAAATGTAAATAGTAACTGATATTAACAAGTGTGGAGTGACAAGTGGGGGCCGCCTTTCCATGGCGTGGGGTAGATGATTTATAGTATCACTCGTTGGTTAATGTTTCTCCCATGTTTCCATTGTTGGTTGATTTAATATGTTTAATATGAAACAATGTCGATGTGTCTTTAAGTTTGTTTGGTCGAGAGGACGTTGACCATCGAACAACGGCGTCGTCCAGCAGCTGGTCTCAAGTTAAGAAGCCGTCCATGTCCGTGAGCAGTAACGACGACAGCGGGCTGCCAAATAGCCTACCAGAGAGACAGCAACCTCCCCTTGAGCATGATGAAGATATTCGCGACATTTTACAAAGACAGCATAGAAATCGCCCTCCGCCTCCCATTTCCCCTGCCAACTCTGTTGGCTCCAATCGCAGTTCTTGCGATCCTCTCGGAAGACCTTTGCTTTATAATAGGCTACCAGGTATTTTCAGCAATTTTGTATAAAGAATTTTTCAACCATTTTCTTTTAGGTGTTTAATTTTTCGCATTTTTCTTTACCTTAGACGACCCCGAGGAAAGGAAACGTAGTCTGGATACGCGATCATCTTCGATCGATCCGGTGGAACGTTTTAGAACGCAGTACATTGACCGGGCTATGCATGCAAATGGGGAACTAACCCAAGCAGATATTAAAAATGCATTCATAAGAGCTAAAGAAGAAGTGGATCGCGGTCTTCTGAATACTGAACAGTTGCAGACCATTATGAAACAGTTGGCACAGGTATTATTAATATGAATTTTTATTTATTATGCAATACACCTTTTATTGTTGCTAGACTGTTAGATTGATGACATTTGTTTAATTATGGTATATTTTTCTTCAGATCAACGAAGTAAATAAAATTCGAGAAGTCCAAATGCAGCAAATGTCCAGAGGGCCCAACTGGCCATCACAACCTCCTGCTCCGGGTCCCAATCCTTGGACCGGTAAATTAAATTACTAAAATTAATTTCTCCTAAGTACGTAACGTATTTAGTTTCTCGCGAACTATTTGTAATTTGATTTTTAACAATGTTTTCATTAATTCAACTTTAGAAGCGGAAAATGTTTGGGCGGCAGCATCAGCGTCCGCATTTGGACCAAGAGGACCGAATGAATTTGCAGCTATGAATAGGTTTCCTACCCCTAGTGGACCAAATACATGGCAACAACCTGCCGGTGGAATGACTCCATGGGGCCCAACTCCTGTCATCCCATCCGGACCTAGAGGACCTAATCCATTCGAGGAAGCTATGCCACCACCAATCCAAATGGACGATTTTATTCCTGTAGCAAATCCCATTGAAGTTCGAGTTATTGAGAGAGACTCTGCTAATGTCATTCCCTTGGACAATGTAAGATTTTATTTTATTGTATAGGTTCTCTAGCTTTTGTGTATTTCGAGTTGGATTTTCTCTACAATATTGTTTCCTTGATTTTCAGGTTAATCGTCAAATTCGATTTTACGGAGAAAGCGCAATAGTTCTTATGGGAATGATGGCCGAAGAACCAAGAGAAATATCGTTCCAGAGGGACAATAGACCAAAAACTGTATTAATAAATGGGAAACCTATTGAATGTCTTATTGGAGAATTGAAATTCTTCGAACTGAATCGAAAACAACACAGTTTAAAGCTCGGTGCTCCGACACGTGAATTATATATCGATAAATTACCATATGAAGCCTTATTTGGAGGACTACCAGTCAGAGTAAGCATTATTTTAAATCTAGTTTCTCAAACTATTACTATTGTTAATCTAAAGTTGTTAATTTTAGTAGTGTTAGTAGTATTTATAATGTACAAATGTAGTACTTACAACACAGCAAGAAATTTAAAATTATTTTCACTTATTGTTAGCTCTTTCTTGAATAAATCACCTCAAATAAATTGTCTTTGGTTATTAAGAGCATCCTATTTTATGAAATTATTTTCTTTTTAGATATCTTTGGACGGTCGTTTTCACACTTTTCAATTGAAAGGACCTCCACCGCAAGTTGAAGTTGGCAAAAAACCTAGGTTTGATTTACTGGCTGGAAGAGTCAACTTATTTGTTGATGGAAACTCAGTGCCTATTTATTTGGATGAGAAGCCACAACTTTTAGACTTACGTGGAATTCCAGTCGTTCTCCGTTTCACTGAAGATTTTCATTCCGTTACTCTAAACGGCAGGCCATTCAGAACGAACTTCGGAGCAAGGCTTCCTTTCTCTATTACAGTACCTGGAGGGGGGAAACACTTTTTAAGATTCTCTGCGTTAACTCCCGCTACAGAAGAAGCCATGAGACTTTATGTCCGCATCAAGCATAGCGGTCCTAATCAGATGGACGAGAACAGTGCCAACCTCAATGCGAACCACTTCAGAGGAAGAGGAGGTCCTCTTATGCGAGGACGGGGACGCGGAATGGAGTCCATGAGAGGTCGTCCTCCAATTGGTCCCCCTGGTGGCATGCCTCATCCAAGGCATGGTTTACTACCGGATCCACATCAAGCGGCAGCTATGGAGCAACAACCTTTCGAATCGAACCCTAACCCATTGGATATGGTGTTTAACTTCTTGCCTCCGACAGATATGCCCAAACCTATGGACAAACGAAATAAATTGAAGGAACACTCATATGAAACTGAAAAGTCCTTCGTGGAAGAGGACCCTCAAGGAAAGGAAGAGAAAACTCCGGAAAATCAAGCGCCGGCAAATGCTGCTTCCGTTGATGTTTTTGATCTCGTAAAAATGCTTATTAATTCTGGGATATTACCAGCGGCGAGTGCAACTACCACAGATGCAGAGAAGGCTCTGGCTAGCAGTGATCCTAGCACTGATGTAACAAAGACTGATAAAGACGAATCGGAAAAAGAAAATGTTAAAGCGGTGCAAGAAGTCGTGGCAAAGGAAAAGAAAGTTGAAAATAAGCCTATCATTCCTCCATTGGAAACAGTGGATATTAAATTTGGCGAAAATTTGAAAGAGAGACGCGATAAAGTCGTCGCTCAAATTTGTACTGGTGTCCAGTGTGGAAGCTGTGGCCTTAGGTTTGCCCCTGATCAAACGATTAGGTAAGAGTGTTGAACGTATTTGAATATTTTCTTCGTGTTATTTTGGATTTCGAAAACTTACAGAGACGTTATATTTTGATTTCAGGTATTCCCAACATTTGGATTGGCATTTTAGGCAAAATAGACGAGAGAAGGCTAATGTCCGCAAAGCTCAGAGCCGCAAATGGTATTATGACTTATCAGATTGGATCCAGTTTGAAGAAATTGAAAGTGGAGACCCAAGACGTAAGAAAAAAAAATTTTTTTTTAGAAACATTGCATGTGATGTGACACTTTTATTACATTTGATAAATAAACACAACCGTTTTTGCAGCTGCCGGTTCATTTGGACCTCCTTTGGCTGATGAGGATACGGATATGAAAAGTCCATCCAATTCTATAAATCCAGAAGAATCTACTGTTTTAGCAAAGGGTCACGAAGGTGCTACGTGTCCTCAATGTGGGGAAGATTTCGAAACATTCTATGATGAAGAAAAGGAGGAATGGCGACTTCTGAACGCGCTCTTGGACGAAATGGAAGGAGAAACTACCCTTTACCATACTTTATGTCATCAGGTAGATACACAGCTGCACTTATAATTAGAAATTCCCAATCAATATTATAAATGGGTACTTATGCAAATATTTTTCTTGTAGGATTACTTAAAATCGTTGGTCGAGGAATCAATAGTGGAGGCGCCAATGGAAGAGGATGTCGATGCTGCCGTAACCGTAGTCGAAGAAGATGAAGAAGACGAAGTTTTAATTCTTAAAGAAGGAAAACCTGAAATACCAATAATGGAAATTTTAGATGATGAGGATGTTGTAAAAGAGCGTAGAAAATCTGAAACATTGTTCTTATTAGTAGATGATAATTTAATTACAGAAAAGAATGACGCGTTAAGTTTAGAAAATGAAAAAAATAATGAAAATGAAATTTCAAAAACAGTTGTTTCTTCTCCTATTGTAATTCATGATATTGATGAGGACTCGTCCTCTTTTCTTCCGGGTATTTCTGATCATACTGAGGAAGGAGTATTTGGGTTTGCCTTAAATGAGGGTAGATCACGGGGAAATATTTCACCTGTTCCTTCACAGGAAGAAAAAAGAATAGTTTACGAGAGCATGAAATTTGATTTCCCAAGGACAATTAAATTGGAGCCTGAAGACGAACTAGATCAGCCTATGGATGTAGATCCATTTATTTCTAATACTAATAAGGATTCTCTAGTTGTTGACTTAGAGGGGCATTCACAACCTCTACCTGAGATTGAGATCGAGCCAGTCATCGAGCCAGAAAATATCGACTTAACGGTTGACGATGACTCGATGGACGAAGTCGACTCTGGGTTTATGGGAGCTGTTGCCGCAATCGACGGAAATACTCAGGACACAGGTATGTGTTCATAGTTCATAGTGCTGTTTTAAAATCTTATAGTTTCTATTTTTAACGGTTCCACTAAATTTTTTATTGAATTGTTAATTGTTTCACTAGTAATAATAAAAAGATCATAAAATTCGGTATTTATGAATTTTTCTTGGTTTTTAGGTCCTACACAAATGCCTTTTGTTCCCGCTCAAAAAATCAGGATAAATATTACTGGAGTGGATATTTCGGCAAGTTCCCCAAATAGGAAGGGAGACGATGCCGACGCAAATAAAAATAAGGAGTCAACGTCAGAAACTGTCGATTCTAATGAAAATATTTCCGAAGAAGTTACTTCGCCCAAGAATTCTGAAGAAAATAAGGTCACTTCAGAAAATAATGTGTTCACTGAGGAAATGAAACGACTGAAACCTCGACTTGTAGGCAGAAAGCTTGTCAACTGTCCCCCGAAGCATACAGGAAAGGAAGAGTCAGGCCTGTGTACAATTTGCTGATGCTCGCTTACACTTACACTTACATTAGAAAAGAGTAATAATAGATACCGCAAATATATTTGTCCAGGCCAGGTGCCTTGTCATTCGTGTCCTGTCCGGATGTGTCTTGTCCTTGTCTCTGTTCCTCTGATGTGATTTAGTTGTGTTGAAGTTGAAACGAATGGCCAAGTGAATGGAGACAGGACAGCGCAAGTTTATTTTACTTGTTATTGTTATTATATCGTTTGTTTTCAAAACTGTAGTTTGAATTTTAACATTACATAGAGGAAATAATCTAAAACATTATTTCATATTTTTGTGATAATAGGAATAGGTTGTGAGAATCCAAGAAGTGAACTCTAAACTTAATATTAGGAATTGATAATCTTGAGTCAATTCTGTGCGTATGCATAATATCCAAGAAATTACTTGTAGATTTCTGTCAATGTCCAATTGTCCCTTCCTTTGCTCAGCATTTAAACTAACTAACTGTAGCAATCTAACTTATTATTTATACTGTCCAAATGTTTAAAAGCAACTTACATACCTCTATACACATGCGTTGCTGGCAATGCAACATAGTAACATTATTTTAGCATACTACGTACAGAACTATACGGGTTCTTCCCGAAAGCGAAATAAAAGTTTTTAATTTATAGAACTTAAAATCCACAATTCAATAATTTTTCTCCGTAGTAATGATTTATAATAGTGCTGTAGCAAAACCAAAACCATTAAGATAATCGCCTAGTAGTTCCATTTGCATTGTTTATCGTTCAATATTAATTTTACTTAATTTTTTGAGCTCATTTACAAATATTTATAAAACCAAAAACAATTACTCAGTTAACATTAAGTTAGTACACGTACAGTAGTTTTAGTTAAATGGTAATTATGTATAATGATTTAATAAGATAGGTATCGGTTATGTAAAGGACCCAGTTCCTAAGACTTGAGAAGATTGTTTACAGATATTACATTATAATGATTCGAAATCAATTGTAGTGGTTGCATTGATACCACTTCCGTAGCCAAAATTGCATAAGTTATAATCAATCATGTACTAAAAATTCAAAAGTGATTTAGATTACCCTACATTACAACGAATGACAGACATGAATGCACTAATTGAAAGAATTAATTTAAAAAGAAATATATAAATATATTTTTGATGTTTACATTACATACAATACTTAGTATTTCAAATTAGACATATCTGTTAGTTAGCTTCTATCATTGCACTCTGTACATTGGATTATTTGACTCTTTTGGCAAAGCAGGAATCTTGAATCTTACTTTTCTTTCGTGGTTTAAAAATCGCATGCAGATATTACCATTAGGTGAGGTAGGTAGGTGTTTAGATATGTAAATTGGAATACTACTACAAGTAATGAATGAAAAAGTGTTAGTAGTGAGAAAAATGAAGTTTAGGTAGTTAGATGTTAGTTGGTAATATGCCATATTATGTACCAGATATACTGATACATGCAATTTGTGAAGATAGGTTTTAGATATATTGTTATTTGTATATAAAGTTATAAAAGGAAAACTGGACAGTACTTTGCAAATAGATTTACTTATCAGTATCAGTAAAAAGATGCAAATAGATAGTTTGTGAAATATATTAAATAAGGGATAGCCTAATAATGTGTAGATAGAAGGGGAGCAGGTGTAATGTAAATATAGAGAAATTAGTATAGGGAAAATGTAGATGTCGGATCATAATTAGCTGTAACTGAAATGTAGATGTGTCATACAGAAAGGGAAAGAATGGTTAAAAATGAGTGCACTTGGTACTTACATGTAGCTTTCAATCATAATATTTTTAGTTTAATCTACAGCTCATTCATAGTTCATACATGTCTGGGGCGAGAAAATTCACATCACATCATTATTACATGAATTAATTTAGCATATCTATTATCTTTGATGTGCAGATAAGACTTGTCGTAGTATTTGTTAGGTTAAAACAAAACAATTTATGCAGAAAACCAAAAAACTTATACGTAATTAAATATTTTAGCTTTTGGGACATGAAATAAATCATAAACATATATTATTATAAATATTTATCTTGTAAATTGTATACTATTGTGTTGGTTGGTTAAAGTGTAATGTTTATGTCATGCAAATGCTCTTCTGAGAAGTGACTTGAACTACGTAGAAGATTTCTTCACAGCGTGCGTGTAACCTGAAGAACTCTAGCTGACGACCTGGGTTGACTTCGGCTTCGCTGAGTGACTGTTTTTTGTGAATTTACTTTGAAAATGGATAATAGCACCTTCTGCGAATGTATTCATGCGTTAAGAGTTGAATAAAATAAAAATATTAAAAAAATATTCATATTTCTAATTTTAAGTGTATTATAGAGTATAAGTACATAATAGATGTTAACACAGATAGATAATTAAGGGTCCTCGGTTTAATAGATATATCCATACACATACATAGAATTAATTACTACCTTAAGTCATAAAACTAAACATTAATTAGGTAAAGTAGTTAAATAACATAGGTTTTCAGATGGTTCTTCGGTTATAAAACTTATAGAATACTTGTTATCACGTATACTTGCAGGAAAATTGAAATAAAAAAACATTAAAATGTATCGAGTTATTATGGCTAGGTTAGGGATTGTATCTAAATGAAATAGTAAAATAGATTCTACAATTATGTCTACTAAAAATATAGAGTTCGGAATTAATAAGTGAACTACATGCCTACATATTAATGATAAATACGTTTAATATATAAGATAATTTTACTGATATCATCTAGAATCTTTAGAATCATTGTTGGTATTGGTGCACAGTAAATTAAATTGAATAAAGAACTTCCTTTGCTTTTCAGAAAATACAAACTAAAGTTGTCTTGTGTGTTAATTATTTATGGCATACAAAATAGCATAAATTCAGCATCACATAAACAAACAACTTCATAAACTGATTGGATACAGATTAAGATTTTTCAATAGTGGCTCATCGCAAGCTTAAAATTGCTAACTTCCTTACAGTCTCAAATCATTGCATTGTCCACATATTTTACAGTTAATTAATTATGCATTTACAGATATAGCTAATTCATTTCTATCTGGATATAGTTAAACTTCACGCATTCATCTCAATGGGGATAAATAGGTTACATTACACACAGATGTAACTAACTAGCTTTCTTCCATAGCATTCAATTTTCAACCAATCTTTTCAGCGGAGCATTATCATAATATATAAACTGGAAAAGCAGGAATTTATTTTTACAGGTCTGCATCGTATGTATATTATTTTTGTAAGGTCCCCGGATTTCCAGGAATCGACATTGGGACATATTTCCTTTACAGCTTCATTTTAAATGCCACAAAAGTTTAGGAAACTTGCAATAGTACATACAATGCATATTTTGCGAAACTGCATGAAGTGCCCTATGAGATACATAATAAATAGACATTTTTGAACAAAGAGTCAAAATATGCCAAATTAAGAGACGAAAATGGGGGACAACATCGGACGTCATAAAGCCCATTACTCAAAGTAGATTAAAAGTACTTACGTAGACCAGCTGGATAGAAGCTGTCATGGATACCTGATTTAGGGTTTTAAATTCAAATTCATTTCTTTAAATAAACAAGTTGGAAAAATTATCTAAAATTTCATTATCCTTCCAGTTCCTCCGGACAGAGTTGCGAATTTTGGACAGACGCGGAAAGTCAGTCTTCAGAGAAAGCATATTTTTGCAACCTGTCTTGTCTCTCCTATAGTAGTTTATCGTTTCCAGTGAAAGTTTAAGAAAATCCAGGCAAAATATCAAAATGGCACATAAAGTAAAATCAATATTAATATTAAGTTCATTATTAATGTTATTCTATGATAAAATTTGATAAATATTTTTGAATATTGAGTAATTGCTGTTGTTTTTAATTTCATGAAGCCTGAATCCAAACGTGAAGAGTTTCGTCGCTATTTGGACAAAGTGAGTTCATGGAGAATTTGCTTTCACAATACAATACTTTCACCATTCTATAGTTTGCTGGAAGCAATTTGTTAATATAATTTACAATGATTATTAATTTTTCAGGCTGGAGTGATGGATGCTTTGACCCGTGTCCTCGTCGGTCTCTATGAAGAACCAGAAAAGCCGGCAAATGCAATCGAATATTTCCTGGATCATTTGGCCAATGGAATTCCAATGAAAACTGAGCTGGATTCCATAAATGGGGAGATCGACGAATTGAAGCGCAAGGTAATACAATATTTATCTATTTTTAAAATTTTGCCAATTTTTCCTACTTTTTCATAAATAAATGAATTTTCATGGAATTAATTTTGCATTTTTATTACGCATTATGTAGATCGCTGAATTACAAACAGACAATGAAAAGTTGCGCAGTCGTTTGGAACAATATGAACCACCAGAAGATGCAACAGCCGCTTTAACTGAGCCTAATACAACTATCCCTACCACCGAGGCTGAAGCTGAGGATTAAAACTAAATTTTGACAAATTCTTGCTCGATTAATTTTACATATTACTTATATCTTCTAAATTTTAAAAATGCACTCCTTGTTTACCATATTTTTATCCGTGTACTTTATAATTTCGTATTCCTGCATGTTTCATGAAAAATGTGTTCTAGATTGATAGCGATAACTAATTCGTTCTCGCGGAACAATGTAATAATATTTTCTATTATTGAACACTTATGCGATATATTTGGCCTTCAAGTACAAGCAAAATATTTTCAAGGCACAATTTTTATAAATCTCATCTTGTAATATAATAAGGATAGAATTATGGAAAATAAAAATTCTTTTAGAGAATAGTTTACATAAAGTGTAATTTTCCATCTTCACAATTTACTAATTTTTGCATTTAACAATAATTATCAACTTTCTCGAGTAATCATTTAGCAATTCCAATGTCTTTGGAAAGATGAAGTTTCCCCATTGCGATCTTCCCATGCATTGTAATACATACGTTTTCAGCCACCATCTCTATCTCAAATGCACCAATCTCTTGAACCATGTTTTTTGCAAGTCCTTCACAATTCGCTTATTTTCCAAAATGTATACTAAAAGTTGTAGTTAAATAAAACCATTTGATTTCCTGAACTCACATGAAATTCTTAAAACTTCATTTCCATCCGTAACTTAACCGATAACGTGCTAAAAGCAAAAAAATATTATGTAAGTGCAACATTAACCCTAGCGTTAGTGTTACATTACCTTTAGCTAAATCAACCTATAGATCTATAGATGATTTAGCTAAAAGTATAAATTAACACATCTAATTATTATTTAAGTATATATATATATAGTTAAAGTGAAATACATACACTTGACAATACACCTGCAAAAGGTCAGGATTTATTTAAACAAAAGACTATTATAATTATATTCTTTACAAAGTTTAACTTTTATTAGTCAACTGCTGGACAATGCATTTCGCCTATTGAGGGCATCTATTTTGCCTATATGTATTGAAATATTTAGTGTGTAGTTAGTAGTTAGTCGAGAAGAAGGAATATAAATGGAAGAATATACGATACATAAATTAAAATGGCAATATCTCTGGCAATATCTCTTTTGTTGGTTTGCATAATTTAAATGAAAATATTTAAAGCAATATATATTTTGAAGTGCTATTTGATTTCGATTGTGTAGATTTCTATTTCATGTAAAATAATTACATCTCTGTACTAATAAATGCTAGTTGTTCTTTTGTTCTTCAACAGAAAAGGGAAATGGAAAGTTTTGTTATACATAGCAGTCACCGCTATTAGGTTTCACAAAATACAATTAGCATTAGTTCATAATAAACAACATTATGTAATAATAAACCATTACAAAACTGATGTAATCTATTGTTTGAGTTAAATAGTGTCACTAAACTACCAGTTTTGTTGGTGGAAATAATTTAAATGACATATTAGGGCCATTCAATACTGAATTCTCACATAATCTCAAATTGCAATACAAATTGCCCAGGGTTTGGGGTACATGGAGATTCATATTTGGATTCCATAGCTAACATTTTTTCAACGATTCCCCACTTGCCATATTGATGTTTCTATTTAATAAATAAGTGGGCGTAGCCAAAGCTTCTTGGGGATGTAGCTTATTTGGCTGGAAAACGGATACAGTTCTTTTTTATAACCTATTCTATCAGCTTCTGAAAACAAAACACAAATAAGTTGAACCTTTCGAAAGCTACAGCCATGGGCGGACAGATATACAGATCTTGGGTATTCACATAAAGAGGTTTTTCAATCCTTAATGAAGTACCTTTGCTTTTTTGCTACAGCCATGTTTCCCAGATAGCTGACAACAATGCCCACGCAATGCATTTTTCCAATTTGAAAGCAAAGAAGGTTAGGAAATGCCAATTTATGTAAATACTTTACTATTTACCAATAAACTACAATTAAAGTATGATTTAAAACAATCGATTTTTACGCTTTCTACTTTCACTCAGGTTATTATTAAAAACAACATCCATATTCCTACACAACTAATACTTTATCAGTTTTAATATTGTCATATTCTGTCGTAAGATTAAGATCTTGTCAGCTATCCAAGTTTGCATACTGTGCTACTGCTGCTCCTAGCCAAATGGCGTTTATTGTCATAACCATTTTGATTTTGGCCATTTTCAATGGCCAAGTAATCGGATTTAAAAAAACTTGCCAAGGGTGGCGGTGCCAATCTAACATTATGAGCAATCGTTTCAATTCCTACACAAATTCTTACACAAGTTATTTCCCGTCAAATAAAAAAGGTGCAAACACAACTCCATTCAAACCGAACAGAACAGTAATAATTCCTGGCCCTCCTCCTAGAGTTAGAGTGAATAAAACATTTAATAGTGAGTTCAGGATACCCAGTAGCCTGGACTTGTATTATTTAATGGATGGCACTGCCACTTTTGCAGATGATAGACAGACTTTAGGGAAAGCGTTTCCAAAATTTGTTTCTGATGTTAGCGCGATCGACAGTAGCACCCGAATTGGATTCGGCCTTTTCACTGATAAGGGGGACATTGATGGGTATTAAAAAATTTACCATTTTTATAAGTTGCTAAAATTGCTAATATTTATGCTCAAAAGCCTTATTCTCACTTTAGGTATGGTTTGGACAATATCAACTCTCTTCCAGATACCACAGATAACCTAGGCGATACAATATATAATACAAGAACAGTTGGCGGTGGTAAGTTGTCTTTTACATAATATATAAGCTTTTATGACGTTCTTAATAATTATACGATAGTTGTATACCTTTCATATTAAATGTAGGCTCTGACTACCCGGAGGATCCTTTAACTGCTATTCATCAAATCGCCAAATGTACAAGTCAAATAGGATGGGACCCAGACTCGTTACGGATGCTAGTCGTCACAACGGATGAAGACTACAAAACACCTCAAAATAATAGAGTAAGATTATATAAATATATATAATAAATAATAAATGTATAATGTACTCTTATATACTAATGTGTTTTACTATTTTCTATTGTATCTAGAGAGCTTTTGACGCGACTAAATGTCATTTATTCACAAAAAAATTTGATGGGGATGCCTATCGAAAGGTAGACTTGCCATCAGTAGATCAGGTGAATCAGGCCATTATGGAAGCATCTATACAAATAATTTTTGCAATTCGGGCTGAAGATGATTCGAAAATATTTAAGAGATACGAGGGACTCAAAACACAAATAACACCTTCGCCCCTTGTCGTCGTTCTTGAAGATAACTCTGCAAATATAGTTGATGTCATCGCCGACGCATACAAAATCGCGACAGCAACAGCGACCATTCAGACAAGGATAACAGGGACGGATTACAAGGAACTATATGTCACAACCAAGTGCGGTGACCAGGGAACCCCCTCAGCCTCATTCAATGTTATCAGTAAAGATATATGTGCAGTATCTGATAATCATGTACAATTTCAACTCACAGTAAGCCTAGTCTGTCCAAGACAGGCCACAGATACTGCAAAAGTGGAAGTTAACATCGAAGGCCAAAAAACTTGGAAGAATATCGATCTTAACCAAATATGTTAGTAAACGTAAAAAACTACTACCTAAATAAAACACACCTATATGCCTATATATTATGTTATGTTACTACTTGCTTATTAATAAAGTGTACATTTAAGTGTCATATTTACATTCTGTTATAATTTCTTATTAATAAAAGTTGTCATCTACTGCACTCCTTGAAAATACATTGTCTTTTTTCATTATCAGACTTATACCCAGGATAATAGCATTGTTATGTATTTAAAATTTCCTCATATTTCGAGATTATTTCGCATACGTACCAAAATATTTTTTCATAGGACAATATTTGGGTCTCTTTCGGGTATATATGGGGAGGAAATATATACATACATTATCATACTATACTATACTATCATATCACACTATATAACTAAAAGTAACATTTCAAGCCTCTGAATGTTGACAAGTTGATATGAACCAACATTCCTAATTCCAATAATTAGAATTTAAAGTAACTAACTGAAACCGCAATTAATGACCTGCCTCCTGGCCCTTTAACTTAACAACAGCAAAAATTGATGCGCAGTTAACTTTTTATCATTTCTATTTGAAAGTCTGTAAATGTAATATTGACGTAAATGAATAAAGCAAACTTGCCCCAAGATATGCAAGATCCCTCGTAATAGTTGCTACTTTGCTACTGCATTAGTAAGTTTTTAAATGGTACACTTACGAAGAAATAAATATGATGTAATAAATGTAAGAAAATGTTTACAAATCCCTAATCTTTTTGAACAATACCGTGCTGTTGCTAGACCAAGAAATTAAATCACAAATTGTAAACATTTTTATTATGTGCATACCTACACATTTTATTCACTCCATTTAATTATTCTGGATCGTCAGATACAGTATCAAAAGATCTTGGCTGGGTGTCCGTCACGTAACGTAACGTCACGTCACGT